>JAFBJQ010006590.1:48888-70950 GCA_016785345.1 Trinectes maculatus | reverse complement strand
TGGCGGGGGTGCAGCGGCAGCCGGTAAGGAGATGCACACGGACACAGATGTGTTCGGGATCGTGGCAATACCGTAGGTTTTGTCACAACACAGGGTCTACACGGTTGATATCAGAAATCTAAAGGAAATGCTCATTACACTCGCGATATCAACCCCTACAGTGACAAAAGGCAATTCACCATAGTAAACTCTTATTGTAGGGTGGTGTTATAGCGACAGCTAGTGGCACAATGTATGCACAATGGCACAATGAATGTATGTTCCGACTTACGTCGAAATTCGGTTATGACACATTCTCAGGAATGGATCTCCGTCGTAACTCGAGGACCCCCTGTGTGTGTGTGTGTGTGTATATATATACAATGATTTAAAGATCAAGTTTAACTGGTTGTTTGATCTGACTTTCAGGTCTCCTCAGTACAGGCAACTGTGTGGAAACATCACCTGTGTCCATTTGCACATGTCCATCTGATTTCAACTCAGGCACTGTGTCAGGCAGTGACACAGCGTCCTTTTCTTTTGCATCACCATACTTTGGCTCCAAGCATATTCTCAGTTCTTTGTTTTTATTCTTTTTGTCCATACACACCATCGAGTTTACCCACTTAGTAGTTTCCTCCACATTTGTGATGACTTGCAGCTGAGACATCCTGTCCAGTTCTTTTTTGCGACGCTCTCGTAATGGAGCTGGAACTCTGTGTGACGCATGGATTACTGGTTCTGCATCCTGTTTTAGTTGGATTTTATATGTGTATGGCAGGCATCCCAATCCTTTAAAGACATCTTGTCAACGCTGTGCATGTGTGTACACTCTGAGCAGTTAATGTGGTACACTCTTCTGAACAGTTAACGTGGTACACTCTTCTTACCAGGTTCAGTTTTGTCGATGCAACCCCACCAAGCAGTGACTCACAGCCCTCAGGTACAACCGAAAACAGAACATTGTAATTTTTGTTCTTCACTGTTATTTTTAGTCTGCACTGACCTTTGCTTTCAATGTCTTTTCCATTGTAATCTTTCAGTGGTACTCTTTTCTTGATTATTTTAGGCTTTTCTTTCATAGCACTGATTTCTGTCATGTTGATGAGGTTCACCTGTGCACCTGTATCAGTCTTTAGTGCTACTATAGCTCCATTTATTGGAAGTGACACAATGCATGTCTCTCTTCCTCTGTCCTCCTGCTCTGTCTGTGCAGTATCACTTGACACCATTCCCACAACTAACCACACTGATTTGAATGTCTTTGCCTGCTGTTGTGCTAACTCACTTGCATGGCACTGTCTCTCTGCTTCCTCGAGAGTTAACTGAGGATCCAGTAGCAGCCGTTCTCTGGTCCACTTATCATAAATCCCGTACACAATCTGATCACAGACCAAGGAGTCTTTCAGATCTCCAAAATCACATGTCTGCGCCTTCAGTTTTAAATCAGTCACAAAGCAATCAAAGGCATCTTCAGGCTGTTGCATTTGTGAATGGAACACGTACCTCTCATATAGTGTGTTTTTCCGTTGTGAACAATGTGCCTGGAATTTCTTTGTCGTACTTATTTCTGTCATCGGGTTCTGCAAACTTGAACATGTTGAAAACTTCATGGTAGCGGGCTTGAAGACCCGCTACCATGAGATTTTCTTGGCATCAGGTTTTGAGTCCAGTCCAATGGCTGCCATGCACAGCTTGAATTGCTGCTTGAAAGACCGCCAGTTGCTGTCGACATTTCCTACCAGTTGCAGTCCCTTCGGTGGCTTTAAAGTCTCCATCTCGAGTAGAAACTGACGCCAGGCCTGCTTTTTACTCCTGGTACCATGTTTTGTTCATCTTTTGAAATGATGAGACTTTGTTATTGTACTCATGCACGGTCTAAACATGTTCTCTAAAACCCTTGAACGGAAGTACACTTCCTTTTGATGAACAACTACCAGCCCCCTCTGCTGGTCACCACACAAACAGTCGCCCTATGACACAACACAACTGCAATGAGTACACAGAGAGAAATGACCAGCGTGGTGAAGCAGTGAGCTGCCATAACTGTCATGCCAAATGACCTGTGGCCCGGAAGTGACACACTCGTGACAACGGGATGCAGAGAGGAAGAGCCAGTGCAGGGTGGCGCTAAATACAATCTGTGGCACTAAACATAAATGACACATCTATGCTGCTACATTCATATGGTATATTATGAATTATCAGATTTAAAATAATTGTATTTTTTTCTAAATGCTGTGAACAATTGTTTATTTTTATTTTATTTATGTGGGTTTTTTTTCAGCTAATATTTTAGATAACAACAGCCAGGTTATCGAGAAATGGACAAACCCCGTTCACATGCCATGTGTCTGCATTTACATATTCACAATTGTTCATGTATATAAGGTATTTTTGAAGGAGAACCTTAATAAGGCACTTCTTCATTCTACCTGATACAAGGTTCTTTGATGCATGAAATAACATAAAATTCCTAGAAACCACATTTTATAGGCAGACTAAGAAACTATGAGAAATATTTGGAAATGGATGAGGAAATAGAAAAAATATTTGGTGTGAGGACATATTCTGGAACAAAGCCACTATTGTGAAATTTTGCTGGGCTTAACAACAGTGTGTGTGTGTTTGTGTGTGTGTGTGTGTGTGTGTGTGTGTGTGTGTGTGTGTGTGTGTGGTATCTTGGACACATGGTTGGGCTCTGTGACAGGCGAACAGGGTGGAGCGAGAGAGCGACAGAGAGAGAGAGAGAGAGAGAGAGCGAGAGAGAGAGAGAGAGGGGGAGAGACTGTGTATCTCCCTCAGCCTACACAATCTTTTGGTTTTGTGATCTTGAATATGCTGTGAGAGTGAGCTGTATTTTCTTTTACACACACACTCAGTACAGTAATAACCTACTTGTGGACACAGGCACACACTTGGTGAGTAGACCTTTTTTAGAATAGATCGCGAACACCCCTTTGCTGATTGTAAGAGGCGATAAATGGGGCAGACTGTGATGTGTGTTAGTGTAATGGGATTTGGAGGTAATGCACCTTGTTGTCTGCTGACAGACATTAAACAACAGAAGAGGATCTCTTCTACTCTTTTTTACTACTACTGTTTGCATTTGCCTTTGCTACAGTGTGAGGATTTGTTTGGATCTATGGGGCTTCCACTGTGAATTACTCTCTCCACATACATTCTACAATACTCAGTGGTTGTCGTTGGGTAGGAGATTAAAAGGGCTACGGGGGTCTCCTAACGCTATAATCTTTTAATTCCATTAAGATGTTGGTGGTTTACAGCATCCCAGCAGGGGTCTGACTCAGGATAACAAGTACTTTTACTCACAGATGGACACATTAAAAGAAAGAGCAATGAAGGAGGCTATAAATTAATTCCTTTATGCATTGTCATATATGCATGGTCTTTAGAAATGACGGTAAGATACAACTAAATACATCTTAGAAACTGACAAGTGGGTGGGAAAATTCTATATATAGTATGTAGGCGTGATTAATACACACACACACACACACACACACACACACACACACACACACACACACACACACACACACACACATTCAGTCCCACAGAAGTAGAAATAAATTAGGTTGTGGTGTTCCTAGAGGAAGGTGATGTATGCTAAGTTGCAGACTGCTTGAATAAACATAGCAGTAGAGGCTGCAACATGGAGAAAAAAAGCCAACTGCCAACAAACTTCAAAGAAGAAACAAAACCCTTTTAATTAGGAAGTTTATACTTATTCCTTCATGTCAGCCAGTATTTGCCATGTTTCATGATGTGCACAGTTAAAAACAAAACAAAAAAATTAAATGAGTCAAACACAGGAAGCAAGAGTCAGTCAGAGAAGGTTTATATCATCTATAACTCTTTAGGGCAACAAACATTTCACACCAATGAGCAACTGCACAGATAGCAATGCGTCAATGAAAAAGCAAAAGCCAACAGTGCAACAAATGCTGACAATAAACCGATGTACATGTTTAGCCATTTCCAGTCTGTTTGAAAAGTATTTTAGTATTATATATTAGTATTTTAATTTGTGCCATTTGCCATCTAATGTTATGCATTTAATGGTGGTGACATAACCATTTACCTGGAGTGAGATAGATTTCTCAAGGGTTTGTAGATCAAGACAGGGAAACAAAAACTAAAAACAAAAAGAGAATAAATCAATCAGTCAATCAGAATTTATTTGTATAGCCCATATTGACAAATTGCAATTTGCCTCACAGGGCTTTAACAAAGAATACAGGGTGTGACATCCTGTGACTTACACCCAGATAATAACAATAAAAGGCAAATTAACTTAATCGGGTTCCCATAGCTTACTATACATGCATCTGATATCTCAAAGAATTGTCTTTACAGATTGTTCTGCTGCCACCAAGACAAAGGTTGAGGGGTTGTAGCCAAACTACATGATGAATATGTCAAAGGAGTCGTGCAAATGAAGAGGGCTTAAGAGGGAAAATTGCTACTTATCATCACTATAGGGTTGTATTCGAGGTCTAATGACTTTACAAAGTACTTAAAACAAGGAATAAGATATAATTTGTCAGTAGATATTTTTTAGCTCTCTGGAGCACTCACCTACTTTGATTTACTTCATAGTTCATGAAGGACTTTGTTGACCAATTGCAAAATACAAGGACACAGATTGTGAACATTTTAAACTTACAAGATAAACCAAGACTGTTGGTTTAAAGGGGTATCAAACTAACATTTGGTTATTCTGTGGCTTTACTCAGGCGTGTATTGTGGTGTGTATTGTGGCTTCACTCAGGCATGTATTGTGGTGTGTATTGTGGGTTTACTATAATTAAAGGTTTATTCAAACATACTGATAATAAAAGATGATTCTGGGAAATAGTAGACTAACCCTACCAGAACAAACTAATGGAACATTAGTGGGATACGCACACCAACTATTACAAAACCACGACTCACCTCTAAAACATCAGACAGAAAACGACTATAACGTTCATGCGATATGCCGTTCTTGAGGACTTGTATGTTGTACAATATTTGTACAACACTTAGCCACAACATTAAGACCATTAATTGGTCTTAATGTTGTGACAGAGCAGTGAATATTTTACTTTACTTTTATAAGCAATGAAGCCATGAAAACAGAATAGAACTACAAAATATGCTTAAAATCAAATTCAACTGTTCAGAATGAATTTACATTACATGAATGTACATTGAGTAACTACTCTGTGATCACTCAGTGTGTTATATTTTATGATTAAAATTGAACATAAGAAATAAAATGCTGTAACCACACGCAATATTTATATTGTATTAAATATATTGTATCTGTGTATGTATGTGTACAGGGAGTCCTCGAGTTACGACGGTCGCGAGTTACGTCATTTTCGTGGTTACGACACATCTCCCGTGAACTTCCTTGTTTTGGCTTAAGCGGTTTGCCCCGTAAATACATACAGACTTCACATGGGAACTACCGGTAGTTGGTGAGCGTTCTCTCTGTCTCTCAGCGCGCCTCCCGGCTCTCCAACACCTCCACAGCACAGCTAAGCTACTCTGCCTTGTGTTTACTTATGTGAAATGGCCGACTGGCGGGGGTGCAGCGGCAGCCGGTAAGGAGATGCACACGGACACAGATGCGTTCGGGATCGTGGCAATACCGTAGGTTTATTCACAACACAGGGTCTACACAGTTGATATCAGAAATCTAAAGGAAATGCTCATTACACTCGCGATATCAACCCCTACGGTGTGTCAAGAGGGACAAGAGGGACAAAAGGCAATTCACCACAGTAAACTCTTATTGTAGGGTGGTTTTATAGCGACATCTGGTGGCACAATGTATGCACAATGGCACAATGAATGTATGTTGTATGTTAGTCCTTCTGTCTTCTCTCTCTTAATCCCCCCCCCCACCCCCCTTCTCACTGTCGTTTAAATGTTTAATATAATGCTATCCTTTATGTGCTCTGTGCATAATAATAATAATAATTGTCCATCCTGGGACAGGGATCCCTCACTGTGACTCTCCCTGAGGTTTCTATGTTTTTACCCCTGTTAAAAAGGGTTTTGGCAGTTTTCCTCGCCTTTGCTCAGGGTGTAGGTCAGAGGATGTTGCACCATAGTTTCTTGAACTCCAATGAGGCAAAATGTGATTTGTGAATATGAGCTATGGACAAGAGATTTGAATTTGATTGAAAAGCAACATGTGTTTGTGGCTGAGACATCGTAGATAAACACATTAGGGGGAAAAGACAGATGCATTTGTGTTGTGGCATTTGCATTTGTGTTGTGTATTTTGTATTTGTGAATGCTTTCGGATTCATGCTGTCTAGAATCCACCCACCCGTAATTTCCTCAGTAGACTACGAATGGTGTGTGATAGAGTAGCACTTTGTAAATGGGTGAATGTGACTGGTGCTTTAGCTGTGACTCTAGATACATGGAGGGGTCCAGGCTGCTGGAAAGCTGAAAAAAGTGCCATAGTCTCCTTTAGCCAGTCAGGGACCAAGACAAAGTCAAGGCCATTGGTGGACATCCATAAAAACACAGACTTGCCAGTGTTTTGTACTTTGAAAGTCAAGTAATGTATTGGAGTGTGTCAGAGGAGAGGCTTGATAAGTAGCAGTAAGCCATGATGAAAGGCTCACTAGCCTGCGACAGGAAACCATTACTGTATGTTTCATGAGTCCCAAGTGGAATGCAGAGATTGGTGGCCATTCATTATACTGTATCTTAATTTCTCTCGCTTGCTTTTATCTTGATTTGTACATTTTACCCATCATATTTACTGCCCTTCTATGTATTGTTGTGTAACCTACACACCATGTCTTTCAATATAATTTATACAGGCTGCATGCTGAACTGCTGCACAGCTCCCATTGTTTAAACCACTACTTCAGTTACCAAAGCTTTCTGTTTCATTTTGCTTTTATTATCATCTCTTTTCCCCTCAAATCCAAAGGATCTGTTGGATTTGAGCATTGTTTCTTTTCTTTTTATTTTAGTCTCTGTTAGTTGTCCTTGGAAAAGGATTGACCTTCAAAGACAGCTGCACTGTTTCTAAATCCAGTGGTATGATTTCATATTCCACCTGGCATTATAAAAACAACCAGGCACGTTTCCCATGATTGACAGGCACTGAGGGTTTTTTCCCCACCATCAGCTCTATTTCAGAGACAATGTGACACCTGCTGCGATCTCTGGTGCACACTGTGACAAGCTTACCCAAATGTAAGTTGGACAGCACCTCTATTTTTAGCAGGGCTGGATCAATCCGTCAAAGTGTCAACAGATGAAAAACCTTCATAAGTTATTCTAGTAGGCAACTGGACTTGGTTGGGTTTCAGAAGACATTTTACCTGTAATGCAATAAGGCTTTCTCAGTTCAGAAAACCACTGAAAGGTCAAAGACCATAATTGTGCTCAGTGTGAATGGTACACAAAAAAACAACAACAACAACAACAATGAAGCATGAAGTTTGTGGAAGGTTGATCCCATGATTGGAACTTTTGCATTAGTTTTGTGGCATTAGCATTTGTGTTGTTGCTTTCCTGTTTCCTTTGTGGTTTCTGCATCTGTGCCGTAATCAATACATGAACCCCAAATTTACTGTATTGCATATGTGAATGATGTTTGAGCAAAAAGGCATTTTGTGAATAGGTTGTCATCTACGACAAAAAAGTGGTGTATAAAGGAAAGTCATTTACAATATTTGAGTACATTAATAATGTAGACTTCAGTAAAAACATTGTCACACTTGTACAAACAGGGTCGGTCTGTCTGTTACTAGTTAGCTAACACACACACACACACACACACACACACACACACACACACACAAAATAAAAGTAAAATCTGAATTAATCTGATGAATCTGAATTCAATATGGTACATTGACAGAAACTGTACTGACATCATGGGGCTTCATGTGATCCCTGCTCTCTACGTGGACTGTAAACAACATCCTATCTGTCACAGTATAGTTTCACAGTATAATTTTGTTGAGGATGCAGGATGTCTTCACTCTTGATGTCTCATCCATCATCTAGATGTCATTACCAGCAGAAGTTTTATTTTGTGAATATTAATAATTATTTCAAAAGTTAAAGATTTGTTGCAGTTGACAAACTTGCTCCTTCCTATGCATAACAGTGACACTTGACTATACACACTCGGATTATATTATGCAATACATTCTATGTATTGCATAATATAATCAGACTGTGTAGGTTACACTGGCTTAACATTGCTTATAGTAATATTGCAGTTTAACAGAATCTGGAATATGTTCTTCTGCAATATGAACTTATGTATTTCTGCTTCTGGATCCACTATCTTATGCACATCACTTATTTGTGTGTGTTCTTACACAGCAATGAAAGGTCTTGTCAGAATATACTTTAATGTCGTATAACAGTAATGATTCAATACACCCTCTGTCTCTCCTGTAGACTATGGAGGAGGTGGACCTGCTGAAGGAGAGGCTCCAGGCGATCACGGTAAGAATATAGGTGTGGGTGAAAGGCAAGTGTTGATGAGACCAGATAAGTGTGTCAGGATTACTCTCAGTATCTGCACTAGTCACTGTATATACAGCACAGGTTTATATGTGTTGGATATAGTAGATCCTTCCTAAAGCAGGCTTGTTGGCTCATTTGTAATGATTGTAAGCATTAGCAAATAAAAACATAAATTAAGATTAAGAATGGAATTGTTTTTCTGTGTTTTATGTAAATGTGTTTATGTCAGTGTATTATTTATTTAAAATAAAGTTTAGTCTATTGAAAGAGGATTCCATACTAAAACTAAATGAAGTGCATTTCCTGAAGGTAATGCATGTGAATGCTGAAAGCTGTGCTGAAAATGCAGCAAAACTGTTGAACAAACTATAAACATGAGCTAAAGAGCGCTGAAGGTCTGCTGTCACTGTCACTGTATTACTGTGATTTGTTATATGTCTTCCACTACTGCAGGTGGGAGTAGCGGTTATTGTCTGTGTTGGACACAGTAGCATCTCCATACCTGTTGCCTTGTAGCATGCTAATGCTACCGCGAGCTTGCTTAGTTCTTATAATCAGCAGAATGATAAATTACTGTGTGAGCTGTAGCACAGATGTTGTGCCTAATAAGTATGCTAACCTTTACAATAAAGGTATATTATAAAACAACATAGGTTGTTGCTGGAAAAATTACTACTAATGGCATCAAATTGTTTCCAACTGTAAGAGGTGAAATTTTTCTGACTTCTTTAACATTTGAATGAAGTATCAACCTCTGAAGACATAATAACAGGCAAGTGAGAACCAGTTCCCATGTAATTCCCAACTGACACCACTGAGTGTCAGTCTAGCTCTATAAATCTCAGAAAAGCGATGTTCCATGTACAGGGGGTCCTCGAGTTACGTCAGAGATCCGTTCCTGAGAATGTGTCGAAACCGAATTTCGACGTAAGTCGGACCATACATTCATTGTGCCATTGTGCATACATTGTGCCACCAGATGTTGCTATAACACCACGCTAAAATAAGAGTTTACTGTGGTGATTGCCATTTGTCCCTCTTGTCCCTCTTGACACACCGTAGGGGTTGGGATCACGAGTGTAATGAGTATCCTTTAGATTTCTGTTATCAACCGTGTAGACCCTGTGTTGTGAATAAACCTACGGTATCGCCACGATCCCGAACGCATCTGTGTCCGTGTGCATCCCCTTACCGGCTGCCGCTGCCGCCCCCCCCCCCCCTCCCCGGCCGGCCATTTCACATAAGTAAACACAGCTGTGGAGGAGTTGGAGAGCCAGGCAGGCGCGCTGAGAGACAGAGAGAGCGCTCAGCATCTAGTTCCCGTGCGAAGTCTGTACGTATTTACGGGGCACACCGCTTAAGCTGAAACAAGGAAGTTCACGGGAGATGTGTCGTAACCACGAAAACAACGTAATTCGCGACCGACGTAACTCGAGGACCCCCTGTATTTCCAAAAGGCAAAAAAAAGTTAATTTTGTCAAAAGTATCCGAAAAACGTCGGAAGATTAAGACACGAGAATAATAATGCTTTCAGCATTCACATTACTTTACTAGTATTGGTGAAGCCTCATTCTTTCATCTAACCATAACCCTTTATAGGGCACTTATTGAAATACTTTGAAATTCAAAACTTCAGTTTAGAATGCTATTGGAGGACATAACAAGACTTAATTACTTTTCACATTTTTCAGTTTTTTCATGTTGAAAATCAAGATCAGTGAAGATAGCGTTTTTGTTTCATTGCTTGTAAGTGGTAAAACATGTGTGTGTGTGTATTGATCCTGCGTTGTTTGTCAAACAAAGGAGCAAGTTATCTTATCCACCATTACAGTAATCAGTAATGTTAATCCCAATAATATGTTCCAATTTTTGTGATAATATATTGTAATCTACAGTGTGAAACGCAACACTAACATCTGGCAAGATAAGTTTTCTTATACTGAAGGCTCATTGTCTGACGCCATAAGAAGGTTGCTAGTAGTAGCAACCTGCTAGTAGGGAATTTGCGAACTATTTCTTCGCAGATTATTACATAATTAGCTAATAATATTACAGAATTACTGTATTACTGTCTGTTTATACATAATTAATGAACTGATCAAGATAAATCTGAAACTATTAAATTAAAGGTAAAACATTGTTATACAGAATAGAAGCAGCTGTATAAGAGATTATGTGTGCTTGTACAGAACAGTTAAATCGTCTTCCTCTGTATCCCATCATTAAAAGGTCTGGAAATAATATTTTACTTGTAAACGTTTCTGGTAATATAACGAACAACACCCAAATGTTATTCACTCTGGGGAGGGATTTATGATGTGGCAGTAAGACAGCAGAGTCTAAAAATAAAATGTGTGGGTGTTATTGCAAGGTGGCAATGCTGTATAAGAAAACCTTCAAAATCCTGACTCTAGACATGCCAGCCAGTTACACTGGCAGAATGCACAACATTTATCTCTGCTACAATGATGTTAACACATTGTAAAAAACATGATGATGACAAATCTTTAGTTATTTAAGATGTGGTTCTGAATGGATAGTCATACACCTATGTAAAAACCAGTCTGGTGGGACTATTACTGTCTGTCTGTTAGTTTTTAAATATGTCCATCATTGACAATATCTGATATCTAACCGATATCATCTTTCCAATGGGACTTTGATGGAGTGTGAGTTTCATAACTCAAAACAAGAGGAATTCTGGGTTCATTGGATCTATTGGACATTAAAATAAAGACTAAGATTAATATTTGGTAAACCAAACCAGGTCACGTCAGACATAATGGACCCTGCAACTAGTCCGTCTTCACAAACATATAGTTCTGTGCTAAAGTCTTTTGGTTAAATCTAACGCATGTTAATTAAAATTCAAATACTGTACTTTCAATAAATATGACGTATTAATTCTTTTTACTTACTGACTTTAAGGTTAATATCTAGCAAATGTTTTCTCAAATCTAGAGTTATAAGTGTGATATATCTTGCTATTTATGTAGTACTTGTAGTAAAAGAAGACATGGTTTTCTACCTGAAGAATATACTTCTGTTATCACAAGTGAAATACAATGTTTGTTTTTTTTTTAAATTTGTATTATAAATGTTGAAACAAACATTGTTCTACTGACCTGTGGTTGCATACATAGAATTTATAATATTTTGGGACTCCACTAGGTGTCAGTATAAACTGTAATGCCACAAGAGAAGGGGAATGCAGTGCAAGAAAAAAAATGTTGAAAAGATTAAGTGTGTGCTGTACTAACTGCCTTTTTTGGTCTTCTGATACGGATAATAAAAGAACCAGTTTTAGAATAATATCAAGTGGATACATATATTTATGTAATATTTACAGAGCTGTGTTACTTAAATTACTGGATTTAATAGGTAAAATGCATCATTTTACCTCAGTCTAACACTGCACAATGATTGAGTATTTATAATGTTTTACAAAATCATATTGTTATACCAAAATTGCAGAAAAATGAATGATCAATGAGGGATTTGAGTTCCAGACAGTTCGGCCAACTGACTTCAGTGAGTCCAGTGCAGACTGACCTAAAAATATCAGCAGACGTCATCAGGATGATCCCCTTTCAATGACGATCCATGATCAGTTTGGATCCAGGTGCTGATTTTAGCTCACAGCTCACAGTGTGACATCCAGGACCCTGGATCAGAGCCTACGTTTTGATGCTTAGTGTCTAATGAAAGCAGTTAAGTTGTGTGCTTGCCTGTGATTATCCAGGCAGGACAAACAGGTGTCAATGTTTAAATGGACCGTAAACACCCATTAGACACTCTTCTTCTGAATGGGAACTACCAATAGAAAAGGTCATCTTTCTTAAATGAGAGAGATAAAGTTGTAGTGGTTCGAGTGAACAGATGTCCAAGCACAGACAAACAATGGGTAGATTGGGCCCGGCATGAAGGTTGCATTGCCTTTAAGATATTCATGGCTGCTTTTTTCCAGCTGTCACCTCAAGTTTGGAGTTTCAGCAGGAGCATAAATCAGATATAGTTTCCAAGCTGTAAAATGTGCATGATGTGTTTCATTTGACTCCAAAGGACAAAAGGAGAATTCAAGAGGATATCACAAAGAAAAGGAGACAGATTGAGGAGGAGAAATTAAAACTGCAGTACATTAAGGTAATTTATCAAAAAAACACTGATTGATTGATTGATTGATCGCAATTCTTATGCCAGATGGTTTCATCTTCTAAGCAGAAACATTTGTAAAAAAAAGTGACTCCCAGATACTGTATGCATTCTTTCACTTTGTCTTTAATTATGACCTCACCCCATTTGGAAAGTAAAACAGCCCATACAAAACCTGAAAAGTGAAACCTAGGTCTGTATCTTCTCAAATCTTACTAATGGCAGTTGAACAGAAAAAAGACTTAAGCCACCACCATAATCCAATCCAAAACAATTTCCCTACACTGCACCGAAACGAAACTTACAAACTACTTATTCTGCACTTATGGGAAACTCTGAGGGCTACCTATGTTTGGGTGGTTAATGACCAGATCTCTAAAGTTCCAGACCCTGGAAGACACAGTAGCGTGGGCAAATTAGGAAAGGGAAATAAACACAAGTACTGTACATAATTTATATATCTACAGTATAATTAATAATTATAAGTCATGTTGTTAATGTGTTGTGTACACGTGGCATCCATTGCACTTCTGTCCATCCCTGGGAGTGGGATCCCTCACATGAGTGTCTCCTGGAGGTTTCTGCGTTTTTTTTTCCCCTGTTAAAAGGGGGTTTTTTTGGCAGTTTTTCCTTGCCCTTGTTGAGGGTGTAGGTCAGAGGATGTCATACCCTGTACTCTTTGTTAAAGCCCTATGAGGCAAATTGCAATTTGTGAATATGGGCTATACAAATAAAATTTGATTGATTGATTGATAATTTGAATAAATTACTAAATAGTGTTCCCATTTAAAACCAATGTTCTGGTGTGCGTGTGTGTTTAATAGAAAAAAACCTTGAGGGAGCAGTGGCTAATGGATGGCCTGAGTCAGCGGTCAGAGCAGGAACAGGAGGCCATGAGAATCCAGGCTCGGGATGAACAGCAGCAGAGTGACCAGCTTCAGAGCAACATCCTCAGGTAATAACATCAACTGATCACTCGTTCATTTCCTTGTCTCACACATGTAGTAAGTAGCGGTGAAAAAAAAAAAAACAATATTTCACTTCTGCATTTCTAAACTTGAATTTCTTTGGAATGGTCTTCTTTACAATAATTATAAAGACTTGTTGTCAGGCCGATATAAAGAGAGGACCCAGGAGCAGAGACTTGATTCACAGTCTTTATTACAAAGATCTCTTTTCCAGAGTGAAAAAGCAAAGCTATGAAACTTGACTAACACTCTCTCTATAATCTAAAGCGACTATGAAAGTATCAACACAAAGACTACAAAAAACGCTCCAAAAGGAAGAAAACCTATCTAATGAAAGTATCAACTCAAAGACTACAAAAAACGCTCCAAAAGGGAGAATTAATAGAAAAAAACCTTGAGGGAGCAGTGGCTAATGGATGGCCTGAGTCAGCGGTCAGAGCAGGAACAGGAGGCCATGAGAATCCAGGCTCGGGATGAACAGCAGCAGAGTGACCAGCTTCAGAGCAACATCCTCAGGTAATAACATCAACTGATCACTCGTTCATTTCCTTGTCTCACACATGTAGTAAGTAGCGGTGAAAAAAAAAAAAACAATATTTCACTTCTGCATTTCTAAACTTGAATTTCTTTGGAATAATTTGTTAATGGTCTTTTTTACAATAATTATAAAGACTTGTTGTCAGGCCGATATAAAGAGAGGCCCCAGAAGCAGAGACTTGATTCACAGTCTTTATTACAAAGATCTCTTTTCCAGAGTGAAAAAGCAAAGCTATGAAACTTGACTAACACTCTCTCTATAATCTAAAGCGACTATGAAAGTATCAACACAAAGACTACAAAAAACGCTCCAAAAGGGAGAAAACCTATCTAATGAAAGTATCAACTCAAAGACTACAAAAAACACTCCAAAAGGGAGAAAACCTATCTAAGATAAAAAGTACCAACAAAATCAATCTAACAGAAAACGCTCCATAAGGGAGGAAAAACAATCTGACAAAGTACAAAACAATGGCTATGGTAAAGTAACAACAACTATCAAAATTACAAAACAAAAATACTCTTAAAGAGACATATCGACTTACGAATTGCGATGACAAAGACTATGGCTTGGAATCAGAATGCTCGTGATATCGGTCAACAGACTAAGACACACTGGCACAAGACAAAGGGAAACACAGACTATTTAACAAACTGAAGGAGGGGAAACAGGTGGAAACAATCAAGGTGGTGATGACAATCAGGACAATGGGAAACACCTGAAGGGAAGTGGGAAGCGACCTAACGTAAGGAGGGTAGGGTTTCAAAATAAAACAGGAAATAATACCAACACAGAAACAAGACATGACACTTGTCTGTTAGACCAGATGATAAGATTAATGGGTAGAGGGTAGTTAATGGAAATAAGATCACCAAGTATAAATGATGATAAATACCACTTTCACCTGCTTCTGTTCTTAGATATTCACAAGCCTTGGTAACATTCATGGTGGACTAAATCACAGGACCACATGCTAATTTCAAACTTTACTTTTTTGCTAAACCTAACCCAATTGGATGAAATTAACGTGTCACTGTGCAGTTGCTTCTGTTGGGAATTGTTTTGCATTGTTTTTATTTATATTAGGTGTTTTTATTTATATTAGGTATCTTTTTTCTTTCATTTCTTAATCACCACGTTACAGTTCTTCTCAGTCCCTAAGGTACATTTCTCAGATCAGAATTAAAAATCTCAAAACTAATTGTTCAATCCTCACATCATTGTGTCACTCATGCACATCAAAAAGGCAGTTTCTCATTTCTTTGAACAAGTTGCAAATGCTTTGGTACATCCATGCAAATGATTATGTACAATCTTTGCTGTTTCCTACATTATCAATTACTTATGTCATGTTGATCAAAATGTATTATAATGGGTCTCTGTTGAATAGTCTCACCCCCCACAACATTTCGGCATTAGTTCATCACATAAGTCATGCAAAATCGTTGGACAAGTTGTCATAATATGTGAAGCATATTTCTATACATTTCCATTAGACTTTTTTGTCTAAATCTGTCCTGAAATCGTAAATTGCTCCCAGGTGAATCTTGACTTTCTCTAACGAAGGTAGTAGTATATATGTTCACCCTTGCATTTCATTAACCTTGACACCTTCATTTCACACCTTCGATAATGGTTTAATTGTTTTGTGACCCCCGTGACGCGGTCCTGACCCACTGACCTTTTGATTTATGACCCGTGACGCGTGCCACCGTGACCTGCGGATGACCCGCAAATGACCTGCGAATGATCCGTGAACGCGGGGGAAAAATCCGTGCATGCGTACGACAAGATGATAGCCTTAGCTGTTAGCTTATTAGCTAATTACCGATCGGGCGTCAATTGTAGCGCTCTACAATCCATCCGATCGTGAAACTACAGACAAAACAGTTTCCGTGTGTCTCTGTTATGTGCTTACGTATCACTTCCCTCATCTGCACACAACATAAAAAAGCGCTGGGCTGTGTCCAAAATCGCCCCCTAACCCCTATATAGTGCACTATATAGTGACCATGCCATTTTGTAGTGTTGTCCGAAAGCTTAGGGATCATAGCATGTCCACTATATAATGCACTCAATGTATCCCACAATTCACCGCCAAATGTAGTGAACATCCGATGGTCACTAACCGGAGCAAGATATCCCATCATGCATTGCCAGAAATTCTCTGGGCTGCGCGGAAGTGAAAATGGCGGACGGACGGGAGGGAAATATACATAAATATTATAAAATATAACAAAATACGAAAATAAAAAATATAGGACAGTAATCAAAAGCCTCTAATTTAATAAAAATGCAGTGGTAAACAAACAAGTATTTTGTGAGACGACAATAATCTGGTACGTTTTAATTGTGCGACACCGATGACGTAATTACCGGCGCCGAGAGTAGTGTCCGAAAGTGTCCGAAAGATTTTTCTGTTGAGCTCACTATATAGTGCACTACATTTATTTTCCTATATATGGAGTAGGGAGAAGGGAACGAGTGAGTGATTTCGGACACAGCTCTGGACTTCATACTTTCGCCCCACGTTCTTCTTCTTTCCCTCAGCTACTCTTCTTCTCTTGTAACAAAGTAACAGCGCCCGTCCGCAAAAGACACTGCCACCCAGTGGCAAGGAAGACGTATATTCCACAACAGCTCTTCTGCGCATGCGTGTACATCAATCGCCCCTTTTTTCAAAAGACTATTTGTTTTACACCACAATTATTTCTTTTCACGATAACTTTCAAATAAGATTTAAGTGTAATTAACACAATTAATGAAACAACTACTAAATCAAAGAAAGTAAAGGACGTTTCTTTTGATGATGACTTTAAATTTTACGAGATAGGGTATGTCAGAGGAGTTTCACGCGTTAAAGTAGCAACCATTCAGATGGATACAGCGTCTGTCGGATACAATATGATAATACAAATGATAAAAAGCGAAAATGCTTAACACTATATCTTTGTAAGAAATCTTTAAAGTATATGTGATTGATTGTCACTAAGAAATTAACGTTTTTATATAAAAGTATATAAGAGTGTTTGTAACTAAGGAAATAAGAGAATAAATAAATTAATAAGGATTATAACAGGTTTCTATTAACAAATGTTTAAAACAGTATAGAATGACATGCCAGAAGAGACTCATGCGTTAAAGTCGCAACAGTTAAAATGGATAAAGCGTCGACAAGTCTGTCGGAAACAGCTTTTTTCTTTTGATGTGCTACACATACATATATAAATGTTGCAGCTCTTTCGGATAATAAACCAAGGTGACAACAAGTCAGCTCCGAGGTGTTCATAGTATAGAAGGCGTCAGCGAGTCTGTCGGAAACAGACACCGTTTGAAGTAACAAACACATATAAGTGAAAATGTTTTTACACCTGTATCCTAGTGGGTTAGGGTGTCAGGACAATTTCCCACGCTAAAATACGCTGCCATTTGGGGGCAAAAGGCGTCAACAAGTCTGTCGGAAACAGACATCCTTTTGATGTAAAACACAAAATAAATGCAAAAACGCTTTACACTACTACAACACTGTAAGGAGACTTTAACTATTTGAGATTGTTTGTAAAGAAATAAAGGACATTGAAAAGAATTATAGTAAGAATCGGCTTTTCATGATAACTTTAAATATTTGAGATTTAATTATAACTAGATAAAATTAATGAAATGAAATGGTTAAAAGAATTATAACAAAGGTTTCTATCAAACAAAGTTTGAAAATCAGTTTTAGAAGGGTAGGATAGTACAACCACGTACTAGGACTGTGTAGGGCAAAAGCCCCACAAGATAAATTAAAGGGTTTTTCTTTCTTTACACTTGTATTTTTCCAGGGTTACCTTTAAAACATATGAGATTTATGTGTAATTATCTAAATAAAGCAATAAATGAAAATGTTTTCACATTTGTATCTTTTCTAGGGTTAACTTTAAAATATATGAGGTTAATTGTAACTAACAAAAATAAGAAATGATGGTTAAAAGGATTATAGCAAGAATTCTATTAATGGGGTTTAAAATACGTTCAGAAGGACGTGTCCGGACAAGTTCCCTTTGTTAAAAGTAGGATCATTTGGAGTTACATGACAGTAGTAGGCTCGGAAATCACCTTTCTTTGATGTAACACACACACACACACGCATGCACGCACGCACGCACGCACGCACGCACGCACCACACACACACACACACACACACACACACACACACACACGGATTTTTAAAAGAAAAACTATTTGTTATACACAAGGAGAAGTTGAACCAGGATCCTTCAGTGATACAACCTATCAACGACTGGTGAGAAAAATTCAACAATTACAGGGGGATATAGCGATTCTTACAAAAAAGCAGAACGTTCAGACAAGGCGAATCTGCTCCTCAACCAAAAACTTGACAAGTAAAAGAAATGCAGACAGGAAACACTTGGGTACTGTTTTGCCTCCTCACTTCTAAGAAGAGGATGATGACACGCGTTTTCAATTTTTTACGGATGTGGTGCAAAACGCTATAGATGTTATTGACGACATGTTGGATAATGCACGTTTACATGGGGGTGATTATTCGAAAATTAAACTTGTTGACAATTCAAATGATGAGTGGATGAATCCTATGGGTTTACCATATAATTATTGGCAAAAGGATGATGATACATGTTTTCAAATTTTTATGGATATAATGGAAAAAGGGGATCATGTCAGTGACAAATTACTTAATAATAAAGGTGTGAGAAAAGACATACAGGAGGGTTGCAGTGCATATGTTGATGCTGAAAATGAAACTGTGCATCCTGACTCTCCCAAGCCTGTTCCATGGCAACAACAGTGCAATATGTCCAACCAGTCTCTAATAATAATAATAATAATATTAATGATAATAATGGAGATCAGTCTGGTTACGGAGGTGTCACGTGTAGAGATGTCTCTGTTTTGGACGGTGTGGAAATCACAGAGTCTGTAGATTTAAGGAATATTTCGCTTGACAATATAGAACAAGTGCCTGCTATTTTGAGACGTCAACTGTCCGGACTGATAGAACGTTGTGAAAATGATGCGCCAGGGCAGTGTAATGAACGTGTGCCTGTGAGGGCCCTCTCTGGCCAGTAACATTCAGACAGTTTTAAGGACGGGTGACAGGTCAAACACAGACCTGTTTCTGGAGCATATAGCACAAGTTATGCAGAGTAATTACACGTCACTAACAGATGACAGTCTGGAGTTTGTGGTATCCATCGCCTGTAATAGGAACGGTGGTGGTCGCTTAAAACTTGGTGGTGTACCGTACGATGAAATTTTTTTAAAAAGGAAAAACACTTGATATACCCGTAAATACGGACAATTCGCTTTGCTTTGCATTGTTGTTGTGCGTTTTCTGCAAACACAGAGCAGGAAAATCTAGTCTGGGCAAAACAGGTACACAATCAGCTGGGTCTTTCAATTGATCACAAGGTTGGCTATCCTGAGGTGTGTAAATTTGAGAAGTTATTAGACGTAAAGATACTGGTATTCCATCACAACAGAGGGTCCAAAAATCTGCAGATATACCAAAACAGCGATAAGCGTTGTGAAAAAACAATCTGGTTATACCTTCACAACGAACACTACAACCTTATCAGAAATAAGACAGTTTTTTTGGAGTGTCGTTTGTAAGCGAGCAGTGTTATAAACAGCATAGTTCTGTTTTGACACGCAAATGTAAATATTATTGCAATGTTTGTTTAACTGTGTGTAAACCTGACAGGACGATTGAATGTAACGATTGTCATCGCCTCTGTCATTCAAAGCACTGTTTCGATATGCCCAAGGTATTCCACAGCACATCGTCTTACGCCATGTAAAAAAATCAAATACTGCGAAGATTGTTGCAGTTTTTACAAAACCGCTGCAAAACAGAAAGATGATAAACCCGAACACGTGTGCCAGCAGGGATGTTGTAAAGACTGTGGGTCTTATCTGGTCAGTGATGAGATTCATCAGTGTTTTATACAGCCTACCCCGCCAAATGACCCAACTGACAAATATATTTACTACGATTTTGAAACGCGCTACGAAGAGGGGCGTCATGAAGCTAATTTTGCTAGTGCCATAACCTATGACACCAAGCCATGATACATCCCCGGTCCTGACTGCGTAGCAAAATTTGTAAAAAAATATAGATGCAATAGCTACCAAAATTACACATTCATCGCACACATTGCATCCGGCTTCGACAACTACTTGGTTCTACAGTACTCTGCACAGCATGGCATCACACCGACACTGACAACGCGTGGCAGTCGAGTGATTCTCATGTATGACAATACTTTCAAACAGAGGTGGATAGATTCTTTTAGCTTCATCCCCATGCGCCTCGCGAAGACCCCAGAAGCCCTAGGCTTTAAAGATGTCGAGAAAGGCTATTTCCCTCACCGTTTTAACATTAGGGAGAACAGGTTTTATGTAGGCCCGTATCCAGAACCACACTTTTACAGCTATGACACCATGACCGAAAAGGAGCAGTCCTTGTTCATGGCATGGTACAGCACTGTTCACCACAATTTGTTTGATTTGCAGAAAGAGCTGAAAAAATACGGTCAAAATGATGTGGTTGTGCTGCGTAAAGCATGTCTGGTGGACAGGGAGATATTTATGAAGTGTGCAAACCTGGATCCGTTCACATACACAGCCCTACCAGTGACGTGCATGGCTGTTTACAAGTACATGTTTTTACCCCAAAACACTGTGGCATACACCTTTGATGGTGCATATCACAAACAACAAAAGACATTTTCAGATGTGTCCATACAATGCCTCGAATACATTGCACATACACATAACACACACATTCAAAACGCCCTCAACAGCAGCAGAAAACAATTTGACAAATTTTTCACAGACGAAAATACACACACCGACTATGAATTTCTGGGTTGTTTTTTCCATGGTTGTCCATCCTGTTGTTGCCAGTCACATGTTAATCCAGTCACAAAATCAGAGTACGGCATGCTGAAGAACCAGCATGATGCAACAATGGCATACCTACAAAACACACATAAGCTCAGCATAGTAGTCATGTGGGAGTGTGAGTGGCGCAGATTGCAAAACACCGATAGAAACGTGCAAATCTTTGTTGCCAGCTACCAGGAACCCTGCAGGCTTAACCTCAGGGAAGTGATATTTGGTGGCAGAACAAATCAATCAATCAATCAAATTCAATCAATCAATCAATCAATCAAATTTTATTTGTATAGCCAATATTCACAAATTGCAATTTGCCTCATAGGGCTTTATCAAAGAGTCCAGGGTGTGACATCCTCTGACCTACACCCTCAACAAGGGTGAGGAAAAACTGCCAAAAAAAACTTTAAAAAAACTTTAAACAAGGGGGGGGGGGGGGGGGGAAATGCAGAAACCTCCAGGAGAGACTCATGTGAGGGATCCCACTCCCAGGGATGGACAGAAGTGAATGGATGCCACGTGTACACAACACATCAACAAAATGAATTATAATTATTAATTTTACAAGTAATATAATATAATATAATATAATATAATATAATATAATATAATATAATATAATATAATATTTTCTAAATTTCACAGGGAGCCATTGCAGTGATGCTAAAACGGGGGAGATATGTTCTCTTCTCTTGGTTCTGTTCAATACACATGTGGCAGGATTTTGCACAAGCTGCAGGGTCTTTAAGGACTTACTGCTGCAGCCTGATAGTAATGAGTTACAGTAGTCAAGCCAGGACGTGACAAAGGCGTGGATTAATTTTTCGGCATCTTTAAGAGACAGGATATGTCTGATTTTTGTTAAATTGCGTATGTGAAAAAAGGCAGTTCTTGAAGTCTGTTTTATGTGACAATCGAGTGATAAATCAGAATCAAATATAACTCCCAGATTCCTGGCAGTTTCACTGGGAGCAAGG
>JAFBJQ010006590.1:0-48674 GCA_016785345.1 Trinectes maculatus | reverse complement strand
TGTTTCCTAATGGCAACATGTATAACATAAATAACATTGGGCCAAGCACAGAACCTTGAGGAACTCCATAGCTGACTTGTACGTATTGTGACAACTTATGATTAATTTGTACAAATTGATGTCTGTTCGATAAATAGGAGCTAAACTAACTAACTAAAATTTATGGCAATTCCTGTTATGCCAATTGTGAGTGTGCTAGTGTTCGAGCCTATGAAGAAGGATGTGGTGGTCAACAGTATCAAAAGCTGCACTAAGATCTAGGAGAACCAGAACAGAGATAAATCCTTTATCTGAAGCCATGAGTAGGTCGTTTGAGACTTTTGCCAAAGCTGTCTCAGTGCTATGATGAACTCTGAACCCTGACTGAAAGTCCTCATATAGACTATTGGTGTGAAGAAAATCATTTAACTGATTGGTAACAACCCTCTCAAAGATTTTTGAGAAAAAGGGAAGGTTGGATATTGGCCTGTAGTTATTTAAAACTTCTGGGTCCAGATTTGGTTTTTTGAGGAGAGGTTTAATTACAGCTACTTTAAAAAAATGTGGTGCATAGCCAGATGACAGTGACAGATTGATTATATCTAGTAAATGACGGTCCAATAGAGGTAGAATTTCTTTAAAGAGTTTTGTTGGGATGGGGTCTAGAATACAGGTTGTTCACAGGTTGCTTTAGATGAGGAAATTATTCTTTTTAGCTGACTATGGTCAATTTGGGTAAAGCAGTCTATGTGTGCTGAGCTTGCTGTTTCTGCACGGATAAGTCACTATTTAGTATAGTTTGGGAGTGGTGTATTTTCTCCCTAATTGTTATAATTTTATCATTAAAGAAATTTATAAAATCATCACTCGTAAATGAGTGTGGAATGCTCTGATTTTTCTTGACGCCTGTTTTAGCTTGTGAGTGTCAGAATTATACCAGGGAGCTTGTTTGTTTTGCTTGATGAGTTTTTTCTTAAGGGGCGCAATAGAGTCAAGAGTTGATCGTAATGATTCTGTTGTGCTATTGACAAAATTATCAATGTGGGAAGAATTCAAACCAGTCATGAGGTTGTGGTAGTGACTTCAACATTAATGGAATATTTTCCTTAAATTTAGATACAGAACTGTCAGTCAGGCATCTTGAGAAAGATATTTTGGTTAAAGGCCTGTGGTCCAATAATAGAACCTCAAAGGTTAATAAGCTTTGATCTGATAAAAGGGGATTTTGTGGAAGTACTAACAATTGTTCAATATTGATGCCATATGTAAGAACAAGTCAAGGGTGTGGTTAAAGCAGTGGGTTGGTTGGTTTACACATTGACTGAAACCAACAGAGTCTAGTATTGAAGTAAGTGCAGCGGTTAGGCTGTCACTTTCAGCGTCCACATGAATATTAAAGTCACCTTGTCAGGCCGATATATAAACAGGACCCAGGAGCAGAGACTCGTTTCACAGTCTTTATTTACTATGATCTCTTTTTCCAGAGTGACAAAGCAGAGCTATGAAACTTGACAAAACTCTCTATAACCTAAAGCTACTATAGAAATATCAAACACAAAAATCTACAAAAAACACTCCAAAAGGGAGGAAAACCTATCTGTAATAAAAAGTACAATCAAAATCACTCTAACAGAAAACGCTCCAAAAGGGAGGAAACACAATCTGACTAATACAAAACAATGGCTATGGCATGATAACATAAACTATGAAAATTACAAACAAAAATCACTCTTAAAGAGATATTTCGACTTACGTGCTGCGATGGCAAAGACTATGGCTTGGAAACAGAATGCTCGTGATATCAGGTCAATGGACTAAGACACACTGGTACAAGACAAAGGGAAACACAGACTATTTAACACTGAAGGTAAGGGGAACAGGTGGAAACAATCAAGGCGGTGATGACAATCAGAACAACGGGAAACACCTGAAGGGAAGTGGGAAGTGACCTAACGTGAGGAGAGTAGGGTTTCACAATAAAACAGGAAATCATAATACAACACAGACAAGACATGACACACCTACTATAATGACTTTGTCTGTTTTAAGGACTAAATTACAGGGGTTCCTCGAGTTACGACGGAGATCCGTTCCTGAGAATGTGTCGTAACCGAATTTCGACGTAAGTCGGAACATACATTCATTGTGCCATTGTGCATACATTGTGCCACTAGATGTCGCTATAGCACCAACCTACAATAAGAGTTTACTGTGGTGAATTGCCTTTTGTCCCTCTTGACCCTCTTGACACACCGTAGGGGTTGATATCGCGAGTGTAATGAGCATTTCCTTTAGATTTCTGATATCAACCATGTAGACCCAGTGTAGTGAATAAACCGACGGTATCGCCACAATCCCGAACCCATCTGTGTCCGTGTGCATCTCCTCGCCAGCCGTCCATTTCACATAAGTAAACACAAGGCAGAGTAGCCTAGCTGTGCTGTGGAGGTGTTGGAGAGCCGGCAGGCGCGCTGAGAGCGGGGGGCAGACACAGTCTCTATGGGATTGTTGGAGGGTGACAAATCCAAAGTCAGTGCAGAGAAGTGTGTAAGACTACAACTCTGCCTCCTGGTCCCGCCTCTGATCTGTCATGGGAAGCTAATAAAATCTCTAATGTTATGAGAAAGGAGAGAGGCCTCAGCCAAAGTGGGATGGACGCCGTCTCTCCTGACGAGGCCAGGTTTTCCCCAGAACGTTTGCCAATTGTTGACAAAGCCCACATCGTTAGCGGGACACCACCTCGACAGCCAGCGGTTGAATGACAACATGCGGCTATACATGCCATCGCTAGATAAATTAGGCAGGGGTCCAGAGAACACTATGGAGTCCGACATTGTCTTTGCGTATTTACACACCGACTCCACATTAACCTTTGTGACTTCTGACTGACGGAGTCGAGAGTCGTTGGTGCCGACGTGTATTACAATCTTACGGTATTTACGTTTAGCCTTAGCCAGCAGCTTCAATTTAGATTCAATGTCGTCCGCTCTGGCCCCAGGCAAACAATTGACTATGGTCGCTGGTGTCGCTAATTTCACGTTTCTCAAAATAGAATCGCCAATGATCAGTGTGTGTTCCTCAGTAGGTGTGTCACTGAGTGGAGAAAACTTATTGGAAACATGAGTTGGAGTGTCTCGATCAGCAGGCTTAGCTTTAGCACTATGCCTTCTTTGGACAGTCACCCAGCCGCCCTGAGTTCCCGGCCGCACAGAGGCTGTCAGGAGATCGCTAGCAGGGGCGAAGCTAGGTGGCTCCGCACTGACTACCGGGCCCTGGCTAGCTACAGCTTACTTAGGTTCTAAGGTACAGAGCCGGGGTTCTAACTCACTAAGCCTCGCCTCCATTGCTGCCACTAAGCTACGGTTATTCCATTTACCATTACTACTAAAGGAGGCAGAGAAGTAACTAAACATGAGGCACTGAGAGCAGGAGAGAGGAGAGGAGGAGGGTGGGAGAGAAGCCATTGCTAAACAGTTAACCTGTACGATTGTGACCAGAGACAAATACTAAAGAGTGTGCACTGTTTATGTAACGTTAGTAACGAAATGACGCAATACACTGACCGTACGTTGTGCCAGGAAGTCCAAACTGTCAAATGTCAGTTTCTACATAACTAACAAATGCAATTAAACTATTGCACACTGTCATCTCTGGTGAAAAAATCCAATATTGTGATTTTAACATCAATGTACCCGACAGTGCAATCTCACATGCCCTATCCGGTGGGACATCTGCAGATTATTTACAAAGATTTCAAGGGAATAGACCAGTACTTTGGTTTTATTAAGTGTCTTGTGGCGCCCCCAAGAGGCCTCTGCCACCCTGTCCTCACTGTGAGGTGTAATGGAAAGCTGATGTTCCCGCTGTGTAGGACTTGCGCTGAGCAGCTGAACCAAGACAGCATATGTCAACACAATGACAATGAGAGGGAAATTTTGGGCACATGGGTATCCCTAGAGCTCCAGAAGGATGTTGAAAAGGGCCACAAAATTATACAGAATGTCGAGGTGTGGCATTTTGAACAGCTGACAGACACCCTGTTTGAGGGCTATGTCAAAACATTCTTGAAGCGTAAGCAGGAAGCCTCTGGGTACCCCTCACATGTGCGCACTGATGAGGATAAACAAGCCTGTGTAACGAGGTACTACAAAAAAGAAGGCATCAGACTCGACTCTGAAAACATAGCTGTGAACAAGGCTCTCAGGAATTGCGATATGCTGATTCTCAACAGTTTTTGGGGTCGTTTTTGCCTGCGTGGTGACCTCACTACAAACGAGCTCATATCCGATCCGGCTAGGTTCACACAACTCATGTTTAGTGACTGTTTTGATGTTAGACAGTTTGGTTTTATCACGGATGATGTTGCATTGATACAGTGGCAGCATGTTGACCAGGAGGTATCTAGACCGAGAGACGTTAATGTATTTATCGGTGCTTTCACCACAGCACCGCACGTCTTATGCTTTATAACCTGTTTGATCAGTTGCAACAACGTGTTCTCTACTGTGATACAGAAGCATTATCTGTGTATCAAAAGAAGGTGACTTTGTTCCACCACTGGGTGGATTTTGGTGATCTGACTGATGAAATTAATGTTGGTGATCTGTGTGGTACAGAAGACTTCATCACAGAATTTGTTTCCAGTGGGCCAAAATGTTATGCCTACTGCACAAAACAAAACAAAACAGCCATCAAATATAAGGGTGTGACGCTGAATTCCAAAAGCGCACCATTGGTCACACAGCATCCCTGCAGCGATTGGTGGGTGCCTTTGTCACGCACTTATCTGTGTCTGAATGTATCACAACAGAGACCGATACCATCATACGTGATAAAAAGAAGTTGCAACTGAAAAATGCAACAGTATTGAAACGTTTACAAGTTGTGTACAACAAACACGTAGTCTTTAAGGATTACACAACACTCCCATACGGCTACTAAACCAATGACAAAACACATTTCTTTTGATTTTGACACACGATTACAACACCCATTCAGTATGGTCAAGTCGGGTCCTTCAAACAGCAGTAAAACATATTTTGTAAAGACGATAATTGAAAAAGCAGACAAAATAATTTCGGAAATGATTGAAAATATTGTATAAATTTACTCCTGTTGGCAGCCTTTGTATGACGAATTGTTACAAATCAGGGATATAAACTTTGTTGAAGGGATACCAGCATCAATCTGTGACGACTCGCTTTTACCACTTCAGAAAACCAACCTTGTTGTTATTGATGATTTGATGCATGATGCATGTAATAATCTGGAAGTGCAGAATATGTTTACCAAGTATGTCCACCACTGAAATGTAAGTTGTACATATCTTGTACAGAATTTATATATGCAGGGAACATCAAGTAGAACAATTAATCTTAATACTAATTTTATTGTTTTATTTAAAAACCCCAGACACAAATGTTTCCAGGACAGAGCGAATATTTCTTAGATGCCTTTACCAATGCCACTAGCAACCCATACGGTTATCTGTTAGTTGATTTTAAAGGTCCCAGTCCCAGCCTAGTCAGTGAACATGAACTGATGAAGCCTCTTGGATGAGAGGTGAAACGTCTTCAAAAAGGCAAAAACCAAAAATCCAGTTGCGTTCGATTCAATCTCCTTGAGATAACTATGACCTGGATGAATGAGAATATTCACAGGCTTGATTTTAAAGCCAGAACACCCGACCACCTCCGTCTCAGATCCCAGCTGCTCTCAAACTGTGCTGTTGTCTATCTACCAAAGTGACTTCCTCATTATGTCTGCAGGCGTACATAGAAACTGTGACCATCTCAAACATTTATTTAAGGCACCACCCCATCTCAGAAAAGTTATTTTGAACACTGCCAGCGATGATTTCATTAGTGTGAGGTTGCTTTGAATGTTTTGAATGTTTTGCAAAGTACAAGGCAGGAGTTAGGTTACTTGCTGACAAAAAGATCCCTCTTTCTAAAAAAAGAAGAATCAAGCAGGCGGGTTTCTATTACCACTCCAAGGAGCAGCTCTACCTTTTATCACCAGTCTTTTTACCAGGAGCGGTTAGTTAGCGGTTAGTACTTAATACCAGAGCATCACCTGGATTCTTTGAGACAACATCCCCCACCAGAACGTTTCAGAGAGACTGTAGAAAATGAATTAGATGAAGCAATGAGAAATATATTGGATTTACAAGACCTGGATCTGGCCAAAAAGTATGCATCTGTATTACAGCGATTTCTGTCCATAGTTAAACAAGGGGAACTTGAAAAGGGTGTTTTGACACTCTCTCTTCCTACCGACGATCCTGGGCCTGTGCCCAAAGATAATGTTTTAGAAGAGGTTCTCAGACAAATGCCGTTGAGGAACAAGAAAAATGTTAAATATCTTGTAAACACTCTCAGAAAGGCCGAAGGAACTGCAGTAAGGAATGATCAGGACGAGTTGATTACTAATGGAAATGTAATGGGGTCGCATATGTATGATGTAAGTGTTACAGCACAGCATACTGTCAAACAAAGGCCCTTAGGATGGGATGTATTTTTAAAAGTTCTGGCCGATATAAATGCACCTACATCATCTATACCAAATGTTGATGTGAGACAAGTTATCAACGGTTATAAGAGTGGTGTTGTTCGTTCTCATGAGAATGTGTCTGAAAAACTAGAAGGAAAAGGAGAGAGATGATTGGTTCACCGTCATTTTTCAGATTGTCTAATTCCAAGGCAATGCCAGAATCTGTCTTTAAATCACCAAAGATAGATTGCTGTTATTTTAATTTTTGTTTTCTTGATTTTTGTTTGTTTGTGATCAATACCATTGTTGATTTTATTTCATCATTGTCTGTGTAAAAGATTTGTTTTAAAGTATGTTTCTGAAAAGCTGTCTTTTTAAAAAAATGTATCATTGATTATTTTGTAAATAAAAATTCTGAATCATTCTGAAGTGTTTTATTTAATACATATAATACATAATACACATGCTTGACAATGTTGCACACACATTATATCATAATCACGACAACCTGTCGGCATTATATGGTTCAGAAAACGACACACCATTAGATCATTAAGTATAACATTGTCGCTATATTTACGTAAAAAATTAACATATGAGTATCCTTTTTGTATGTTAAACAAGAAAAAAAAAGACAATGTTGTCCACACGTTGTAGTTTAATTATTTTGTACTTGTTTTTTGGAATAAAACACAGTATTGCTGTTTCTGTTTAGAAATTGTTGTATGCTGTCAGAAAATCTTGATGCACCATTCCCGAAGGAGTCAAAGAAATAATCCTCTCTGTACTCAGTCACATAGATGGCTAGCCACTGGGTACCAGGGAGGTCTGAAGGGTCCGTGTTGACTATTAACATGGGGTTTTTTTGGCAGTTTTTCCTCGCCCTTGTTGAGGGTGTAGGTCAGAGGATGTCATACCCTGTACTCTTTGTTAAAGCCCTATGAGGCAAATTGCAATTTGTGAATATGGGCTATACAAATAAAACTTGATTGATTGATTGATTGAATAATCCACATCCGAACTCCATACGTTTATTCACTTTCCTTTTTTTATTCTCGTGGTCATGCCCACAGGTAGGAGGTCTTTTTAAAGCTCTTTTCACAATAACCGACAGGCCTGATCCTTTTTGCTAGTCCCCCTCCAGCATGGTCTGTGGGTGTTCGGATCTTTTTGTTATATTTGTAACCACGTCTGAGACGATGTGTTTAGCAGCCGTTTTCAAATGGGGTTTGACTATATTCAGCCTTTGTCTGAATCAGGGAAGGGCCATTCTGAAAAGATTTCAAAATATTCCGCCCAAACCGGCTCCATACTGTGAGCTCGTTCCCATATAGCTTGGCAGGCCAGATCCGGCCTGATTCATGTAGTATGACATGTGTTTGTCATTGTCGTAGCGGCGCATTAATGCCATATTATTAAGATTCTTTACAACAGTTGTTTAGCTGGCCTGAAGTGTAATTTAATGACTATTTTCCCCATATGTAATCGGTTTTTATATCAATTTCTATGTCGTCTATCTGGTGCTTGGAGATGCGTACGTAATGGGGCTTGTCAAAAAGTAGACTGGGGTACTGCTTATCTGTGTCCGCTATATTAATGCTTCGTAGCAGAGGAGCTGTCCCCAACAAGCTGGTAGTCTACGATGTCAGAGTAAATAAACGTACTATAACAACCCCCATATATATCTGCTGGTAAGACAAGTTGTTTGATCTGTTTTCTACACATCTTTTCTTTTACTCTGTAGAGCAATCCATTCTTTAATTCCAACTTTCGGCTTTCACATAGGAACAACACAGTCTCAGGTGAGTCCTTTTTTGAGCGAGTCAGCCCTGTATTGCTTTCCAGTGCTTTCTTTAGTGGTCCAATTGTTCGGTCCATATCTTGTGATGCCTGGATATCTTTCGGATTCAACTGATCAAGTGTGTTTATGCTGAGGTTCGCTGGGAACACATAGGCTTCTGGTACAGCTGTGGCAGCAGCGCCCAGCTGATCCACCAATCTGTCAGGCACATCTACCTCTTCACTGCTACAGAGGGCTTTGATGCCAGCAGGTGGGACACTAGTCCACTCCTTAGACTCCTCTGGAGTGTATTGTCGAGACAACAAGTCGGCATCGATATTGTGTCTCCCAGGACGATACTGGATAGTGAAATTGTAGGTGGCTAGGGTGGCGAGCCAACGATGTCAAGTTTGGCGGAGGTCAACACATATGTCAATGGATTGTTATCAGTTCTTACAATAAACTTAGCTCTGTATAAGTAATCGTGAAACCAATATCCCACTCATGCAGGGAGAAAACATTCCGCCTCTCAGCCAACTTCTGCTGAAGCCGACTCTTCCACTCTTCGGGGATGGGTGGGGGGGGGGTCCCCAAAATTGACGAGACTTGGATCTATGGTTTCAGCTGTGAGGTCGGAAGGATGGACTGAAGCAATTGTCCACAGCCTGCACCTCTCCCACTCTTGGATGGAAGTTGTCTTCTTGGACTCATTCTGAATGAGGACAGTGAAACTGTTGTCATCTATATCAGCATCTGAGAGCACACCAGGCTGTACCAGCAGACCGGCAGGGGGTAATGGAGCAGTGGGTGCATCAAACAGTACGAGATCTTTGGACGGGACACTCTGTCTTTCTACTTTGCAGGTCGCATAGTACTTTGCACCTGGAGCAATGGCGAGTGAACTGGGTCCTTTCCATCTCATCTGTCCCAAGACTTTCTTCTTTATTAGCTGTTCTTGTCCTTTAACAGGGGCATATACAGACTGAATTCTCATGGAGTGCATAGTGTTCTTGTCACCTTTTGTCTTTACCAGTTCCCATAGGCGGCGAAACAGAGATGTGTTAGTTCCAACCAGCACGGGGTTTGTTGTTGGTTTCTTGGCTCAGGACAAATCAAGGCGAGCACTTCTACTCATCCCGACACACCAGTGATCTCCTCTGCAAACTCCAGCTCAACAACAACGTACCCTTTGTAAGGGTACTCGGAGTCAGCGAGGCTCCAGAGTCCAAGGCCAGAGAGGGGTTTTATCGGGACATCAGGTAAGTGTTTGTTATACCAACATTCAGAAATAATAGTCAAGTTAGACCCACTGTCGATGAGAGCATCGTAGACCACATCATTAACTTTGATGGTGTGAATAAATGATGGACCTACAAGACCCTCAGGTAAGTCAGTGTTATTCTCTGAGACTTCAACATTGTTGGTTCTTGCTACACACTGTTCTTCAGCTGTGGGCTTTGGGTTCTCCTTCCTGGGGTAAGGGGAAACTCGCACCAAGCGTATGAGTTTTCTGATGACTTTCTGAAGATTCTCAGGAGCAGTACATCTGGTGGCTATGTGGCCATTTTCCCCACACCGATAACAGAAAAACTGATCATTGTCTTTGGGAGAGGTCCCTTTGAAATGAGCATGCTTGTGACCTGAAGCTGCTTTGTGTCGGTGGGGCTGGTGTGTGTGTACTCGTGGAGGGTCTGAGGTGTATTTAACTGCCATTACACTCATTTTGTTTTCTAGGACTTTCACTTGTTTCGTCAGTGACTGCAGTTCACTCTGTGACTCAATTTTCTGTTTTTGCTTCTCTTCAATACCTTTATAGGACTCATCAGATGGTGGCTGAGGTTGTAGGTTACTTCTCTGCTCTAACTGCGCTTTCAATTCTTGGATCTGAGCTTGCAGTTCACTCCTGGAGACTGATTTCAGTTCTTTCTCTTTTCCAGCTTGTACGGTGCATACACGCTGAGGATGCAGGTGTGACACCTGGCTTTGTCTGGCTGACTGGCGACCTTCCTCTTCCATCACTTCTCTTAATAGGTTCAGGAATGTAGGGGGATTGCTGCTACGCTCCCTAATTTTCAACTGAAGCAGCATCAGTTCAGAGGTGGAGCCTCTAAGAAGCTGCTCTAAACAAGCGCTAACAGGTAAACCACCTCCCTGTATTACTTTGACAAGGGATCTCTCTAACCTTCATAGGAACTCAGATAGACGGTCACCAGGCTGTTGGTAGAGGGCTCTGAAAGACACATATAGTTCTTCTAGGGAGTCTACTGTACCAAAAATGCTCTCTATAGCCACTATATACTCATGTGGGCTAGCATCTGGTTGAGTCAGTCGCACAGCTTGAATTATCTCAAAAGCGGGCCCTTTAAGACTTTCTAACATTGTTTCTTTCGTTGTTTCTCTTTGTCTGAGCACTCACCTTCCTCTACTAACTGTCTTGCTTGCTCCAGCCAGTTGTCTAAGGACTCTTCTCCAGCGGACTGATCCTGGAAAATGTCCGCAGACGTCTGTAGGGGTGACTGTCAGGTTGTTTGTGTGTTCTGCTCATAACATCAACAACTGCATGGATGATGTCTTCAGGATTGTTGTTACCCTCTTTGGGGGGGGGACAGAGACCTTGGATGTCCTCTAAGGTTCTTCCTTCATTCTGCAAAAATGTAATCAACTTCTCTTCAAAGTTATCAGCCTGATGCTCTGTGCAGTAGACAACTTTCCAACAACTTCCTCCATTTACAGTCATTATCTCAGGTGGGAGTTTAGTGGGGTCGATCTCTTCACGACACTCACATAGCACCATCAGCAATTGTTGTTGAAAGTGAAACATTTTGCCTCTAACTGTAACTTTTCCCAAGGCTTTGATGGTCCCTGCTGTTTCTTCAATGTCTCCTCTTGAAACAACTTCCAGCACTCCATGTAACAGGAGAGCATGCTTTAAATCTATTGATTCTCCTTTGCACCTGTTACTTAGCTCACATTGTGATGGACTGCTTGGTTGGACTGCCATTTTTGTTTAAATTAAGTTTCCTTAATGTTAGCCAGTTTACATAAATGCTCTAAGGTTGTGGGGTCAAGTTTGCTTGTCAAATATTCCTTTTACATTTATGAATCCCAGTGTATGTTAAATCAATCCCAGCGGTGCCTCCATTTTATGTAACCCAGGTCCCATGTAGTTAATAATAAAACTAGAGTGGTTAATACGATGAGACTGGGCCTGGGTTCAACTTTGATTATAGTTAATTGTAAGAATAAACGCCTTTTATAGCGTATGCTATTTTAATTAATGACCACCACAACTGTACTTTAACGCAAAATTCCCTTTATTTATTTTTTTAAAAAGGAGGAAATGAAACTTATATAAATTTAAATATAGGTTAGCATAAAATAAAATAAAATGCACAAATTATTAAAGGAATTAATAAAGAGCACTCACAATAAATTATAAATTCTTTCTTTACAACAACTCAACATTCATTACCTGTGGGCCCACACACATTCATAGAACACATGTTAAATTAAAATTTAACCCATTGCTGGCCTGTTAATTGAAGCTTGTGTTTAAAGAAAGGTTTTGTCAGTAACACATCACGGATGTCATCAAAATATTCTTCATAGTAATATCCATAGTATGGGAATCCATACAGACACATGTGATTCCTCTGGCTTGGATGGTTGGTAAGACATCCGAAACAGGCTTTTTTAAGTCGGCGATAAAGAATTCTGCTTAGATACGCACACGTGATAGCTGTCAAAAGATCGATTGCCTTCTAGTTTAGGAGACAGCAAAACGTCATTCTTTTCATAAAGCGCCTTAAAGTACTCTTTTTCGGTATCCTCCATCACGTTCACATTTGTTGCAGCCTCGTTTTCGTTTAAACCAGAATATGCTTCCATACAATCTTCATTGCTCTCTGCAACAGCTGTTGCTGAGCTATGTCTGCTCAGGCTCCCGTCTTCAGAACCTACACATTTTGGTGAGTCTGCTTGTGCTAGGTTTAAGACGAAAGGGGTAGGTTTCCCTATGTTGTCTGAAGACGTGCCTGTAAAAGTATAACGATTCTTTTAAACAGAGAAAGCTATTTATACATCCTGAAATGTGTGTTAGAGTATAGAAAATAAATACTTCATTAAGAAAGTAAATGCTCACCATTTGACGACCACATGATGCTCTTTGAGCAGCTTGTTACTGCTCTGATGTGTTGTGGAGTCTCTGCTGCACGTCCTTTCGGAACATCCTCTTAACACCTATTTTATTACCGCAAACAGCTGCAACGTTTAATGTGATAAAACATGCCCTGACATGACCTAGTGGATTTCAAACTATGTTAACTGAATTCTTGTTATAATTATTTTTAACCTTTCTATTTATTTAATTTAGTTAGGTACACTTAAATCTTATTTTAAGTTATCGTGAAAAGAAATAATTGTGGTGTAAACAAATAGTCTTTTGAAAAAAGGGGACGATTAATGTACTCGCATGCGCAGAGTTGTTGTGGAATATATGTCTTCCTTGCCACTGGGTGGCAGTGCCTGTTGCGGATGGGCGCTGTTACTTTGTTACAAGAGAAGAAGTGTAGCTGAGGGAAAGAAGAATAACGTGGGGCGAAAGTATTAACTCCAGCGCTTTTTTATGTTGTTTGGAGATGAGGGACGTGATACATAAGCAAATAACAGAGACACACGGAAACTGTTTTGTCTGTATTTCGCGATCGGATGGATTGTAGAGCGCTACTATTGACGGCCCATTGGTAATTAGCTAATAAGCTAACACCTAAGGCTATCTTCTTGTCGTACGCATGCGCAGATTTACCCCGCGGTCACGGGTCATTCGCAGGTCATTCGCGGGTCATCCGCTGGTCACGGCGGCACGCGTCACGGGTCATAAATCAAAAGGTCAGTGGGTCAGGACCGTGTCACGGGGGTCATAAAACAATTAAAGGGGTCACAAAACAATTAAACCATTATCGAAGGTGTGAAATGAAGGTGTCAAGGTTAGTGAGATGCAAGGGTGAACATATATACTACTGAAGGTGCATCTCATGAACCAGATGCAGATGCCTGCGAAGGCTGGATAAGACACTCTAAAAGACTCTTTCAATGCTGCATCACAAGAGAAGATATTCGTTGTGATGTGGATGAGAATTTGTGGCCCAACAGACAGTAACGTCAGGAGGTGTAGGAAGACTGCACTGTAATTCCTACAGCACTGCATGTACAGTTGTCCCTAAGGAGATTGTACTATGTTCACAAGTACATGTCACTTCTGATGGAAGTGACATGTACTTTTGAGAGATGAACTATTTTTGCATTTTGATTAGATTTTGCAGGTAATCCATGGTGTTTTGCTATTAGTACAAATTGTTTTGAGAAATGCATGTACTGTTTTGCAAATGTCGAGAATGATTCGAGAAATGAACCAAAGTGAAGAAAAACTGTAAGAAAAAAATATTTTTTGAGGCCTAAATGAAGGTTGCTGCTTTTTCTTCCTTTAACCTGCAATGAGCTACTGTTAGATACTAGCGGTGTTTGAAATGGTCAATCAATCAAATTTGTTTTGTATAGCCCATATTCACAAATTGCAATTTGCCACATCGGGCTTTAACAAAGTGTACAAGGTGCTGCATCCTCTGACCTACAATCTCGGCAATGGCAAGGAAAAACTGCCAAATAAAACATTTTACAGAGGAAAAAACACAGAAATCTCAGGGAGAGTCACATGTGAGGGATTCCTCTTACTGGGATGGACAGAAGTGCAATGGACGCCACATGTACACAACACATCCGCTCTGGAGCATGTTCCACGATCAGCTGCAACCACAGTTGATGGTCTAGGAAGTGGCTGCACCTGGTTCTGGAACAGTGGCACACAAAGACTCCGGAGAAGAGGGTGAATTAGTAAGGTGCATTAATAAGACAAAGATACAATGACATGATGTAGGCGGAAAGAGGGAAAAGAGACAGAAGAAGAGAACGGTCTAAGTATCCCCTAACAATCTAGGCCTATGGCAGCATAACTAAGAGCTGATCAAAGATGGACCTCGACCAGCGCGAACTATAAGCTTTGCCATAAAGGGAAGTTTTAAGCCTTAAATACAGAGGGGGTGTCCACTCCCTAACTGAAGGTGGAAGATGATTCTACAGCAGAGGAGCTTGATAGCTGAAGGATCTAGTTCCTACTCTGCTCTTATGGATTTTTGGAATTGTAAGTAATCCAGCATTCTCAGAGCAGAGTGCTCTGCCAGGATAGTATGGGATTATTAAATTTTGGTAGGTTTGTTGGTGTCATACCATTTACAGCTTTATATGTGCCTGCCTGGTCGCCTCGATCTCCAGCTACCTCACCGACAGACCGCAGTACGTCAGGCTGAAGAACATCACGTCTGACACTGATCAGCAGCATTGGAGCACCGCAGGGCAAGGAGCTGGCCCCCCTTCTCTTCACCCGGTACACCGCTGACTTCTCTTACAACTCGGAGCTGTGCACATACAGAAGTTTGCAGATGACACAGCCATCGTAGGGTGCATCAGGGATGACAGCGAGGAGGAGTTTCAGAACCTGGTGAAGGACTTTGCTGTTTGGTGCCACAGGAACCACCTGCAGCTCAACGCCTCGAAGACCAAGCAGTTGGTCATTGACTTTAGGAGGTCCTGACCAAAGTCACGACGGGTTCTGATTAAGGGAGTCGAGGTGGAGAGTGTGGACTCCTATATGTTTTATTCGCAGGAGTTTTACATCGTGGTGTGCTGGGGGGGCAGCACGTCCAAGAAGGACACCTCCAGGCTGGACAAACTGATCAGGCGGGCCAGCTCTGTGGTCATGAAACTGGACTCTGGACACTGGACAAACTGCTGAGCATCATGGACAATGCCAGTCACCCTCTGCACACCATTTGTAGCCAGAGGAGCCTGTTCAGTGACAGACTGCTCGTTCCCAAGTGCAGGACCAACAGACTGAAAAACTCCTTTGTCCCACACGCCATCAGACTGTATAACTCCTCACTCTAGCAACAGTACTTCTTCAGCAGTATTGTTGCAGGGAAATATAATTTAATATTAGTAATATATATTATACCAGTAGAATTCAACACAGCACACTCCATGACCATACAGCACATTCCTGACTGACTTGCTTTCTATTGCCTTATATTTGTATTTCAATTTTAATTTAATACTTAATTATAAGTGTTACATAATTAAATAGTATTATTAAATAATGTAATAGTATTATTAAATAATTTAATAGTATTATTAATAATTTAATAATTTTATTTTCTACACTTAAGTCTAGTGTAGTTCTATTTTTGACTGTATCGATGCGCTGGAAATGCTATGGGTCCTGAGGGAACCCTCCCAAGGGATCAATAACGTTTCTCATCTATCTATCTATCTATCTATCTATCTATCTATCTATCTATCTATCTATCTATCTATCTATCTATCTATCTATGATTTTGAATTCAATTCTGAATTTCACAGGGAGCCAGTGCAGTGAAGCTGCTTCCCTTTTTTAGTTGCAGAGAGACGGAGAAGCCGTTTTCCTAAAGCAGCCAAGAGAGGAACTTGTAGAAAAGTTGTGATTAAAAAAAGTCCATCCAGCTGACTGGCAGTGTGAGCCAGAGAGCTTTATAGTTCAGTTTCAAAATTCACAGCTGATGTAAAGACGGTTGATTTCTCCCAAGTGCATGATCTCGTTAGTTTTCAGGGGTAAAACCTGTCTTGCTCTGAGATCTTGCAAGAGAACAATAATAGCTCTTTGCATTTGTTTTATGCTTGGGTTCATCGACATGTTTTATGTTGCACTTATAACTGTTCACTGAGTATTAAAGTTACCATATACGACAATGGAAGGCGCCTAGTCTTCTTTAAGGAGAAGCTGTTTTTTACAAAGCACATGCTGTCCTATGTCCTATTGCTAATTTTCTGGAAACTTCCACTAAGTTAATGTTGTTTTTCACAAATACTAATTTTACACACATGATTAAACTTTAACACTCACATTAAATTTGTATTTTTTTTAATCTTCTTTCACTAACATTTTTAAAAGATATCAATGAACACATTTCACAATTCACAAAAATCACACATCATATGAATCACACATTCCTTGATGTTTGCCATCCTTTTTAAAATCACACTTCTCCAATACTTCTGTAATTTAGATTCATTCTTTTTGAGTCACATAAAGTAGGTAATGATTATTTGTTACTTCTTATTACCTGTTCATTAGTATTTTGAAGATGATGATAATCATTATACATCACTCAAACTTAGTAATTATTTTCATTTGTCAAAGATTATCAAAATCACTTTTTAAAACATATTACTTATTAAAATTGCATTCTATGTGTCACACTTCCCCATTTAATATAGAAACCACCTTATTTCACTTTTTTGATTTGAGGGATTTCAAATCTTGCAGATGTTTCCGTCTCTCAGTGTTTAGGCCTCTGAGGAGAATTGTTAGGTGTTAAGCAGGATAGGGATCTCAAACCCTCCTTTAGTAAGCTCACTAGGGGTCTCACTTGACAAAGCAGAACAAATTATTGATCGTAATTGACTGTTTATTTCCTTATTTGCAAATAGATCCAAATCAGCTGTGCACAGTTAGTCTTTTCATGTTGCCATGTCCATAGTGTACATACCATGCCTCCTGCTCAAAGTAACCTGAGATTGGCTCCAACCCCTGTGACCCACTATGGGATATGCGGTATATAGACAACATGTCTATATGACATATAGTTACTGGGACACATATCACATTTTAACAAAAAAAATCTGTTGCTATTAGCTGCTCTTGTGAACTGCTGTAGCTGTTTTTGAGTTAATTATTTGTTCCAGTTATCAATTATTCTTCTATACAGATTAGAGGAGGAGATTGAAGCCTTGGAAGCACAAGAGCTCAACATCTCTGCCAATGAAGAAGTAATTTTGAAGCGGCTAAAAGAAGTGGAGAGGACCACTGAAGATATTATCAAGGTAGGCTCAAATCAAGATGGAATACGTGGTTTCCAGCTCCTACAGTGCTGTGTTCCTCACATATTCTTAGTTGTAATAACTTCTAACCCAAAAACACATGTTTTACTTTGAGACAAAAAGACTGAAAGATTGATTGAAAAAGAGTAATAACGAACTGAACCAATTTGCTGATTCCTGATATGGAAATAAAGTAACAACATTGTAGTGTCCTCCTACATTTCTTGATGTGCTGACTTTGCTTCTCTGTACAGACACACAGGGCAGAAAACACCAAGCACTTGTGCTTCTTACCTGTCTGAAAATATATCACAATTTTATTATTGCACACAATGAACGTTGGAGCCAATTTTGAAAAGTAGTCTAATGATATGTAAAACTCATTTGCGTGCCCTTAATCTTAATTAATGCAGGAAAGTTTTATCCAGTTGATATGCAAACTTTTTGACAAAAGGAGTTTCAATTTATTTCCATCTCCAGCAAAATAATAACAAAATAATAGTAAAATAATTTTTTTAGGTTTTAATTAATTAGTTGTAAAAGATATAGACATTTGGAAATACCATACTTAGGGCACATCCTTAAGGTTTGCAGAGTACTCAGTATTTGTTAAGGCAAAAAAATAAATTCTGTTTGTATTTTAATACAATTTTTAATTAAGCTTTTGTTTTTAATACACTTCTAATTTAGTAGATGTAAGTATTAAAATACATGTTCCTGAAAACTGTAAATGTAATGTTGATTTAAATTTTTTTATCAACCTGGAAATAAACCATGTTTAATCTGGGACATTACTGATGGAACCAAATCTATGCTTAAAGCTATTAACTAATAAATTCCAGTATGAACCTTGTGAACCTCATCAGCAACAGTTTGTGGGTCCAACAGCAAAACAAACAAGGCAACAACAGCCTCCACACGTCAGTTAAGGTTAAAAAAAACATACTGCAGTTATGCAGCTGTAAGAGAAAAAAGTCTGCTCCACCACTAATACATACAGTACATATTGTTGGTGTCCTGCCTTATCTCTAGTGGTTGTTGCAGTTTGCATGTTGCCTCAGTTACTAAAAATCTGAAACAATGTCAAGCATGGTCCATTTTAACAGATACAGATAGAACATGTGCTTGATGGTTTGACATACACAAAAATGTGCAGTGGGATTTAGCATAATAGTATTAAAAATAGTAGTATTACTAGTATTGAAAACAACTGATGGTCTGTATTTCAGTATTATTGCAGTATGTGGATGCATATATCTGATAGATCAGCACAATTTGTCTCTGGATGATCAATAGAACACCTGTACCTTTAAGATTTATAACTCATTGTACTTGCAGTGTTACTTGTTTTTTTTACCAGATTCTGTGTTTTTTTTTATTGTTGTAGATAACGCTAAAAACAATATGAATATATTGTGGTGAATGTCACAACGTTTTCTACTCTCTGCATGCTTCCCGTGACACTTGCACTAATCTTTCATTTCTAATAAGTTGTGCTCACTGATTATCTGCGTGCTTTGGATCATAAGAGGCTGCTTTAACCAGATAAGTTGTCAGATAAATGGACTACTGACATGGTGGCTGTGCAGTGTACAAGGGCTGATGTGCATGAGTTGCTTGTGGTTGCTGCCGATATAAAGTCTGTGACATAGTCATGGACTGCTGATGCAAAACACCATTTATCTGGAGCACTACTGTGATGCTGAATTCCTGCTACGCTCACCACTTTGACCCTCCACTGCTGTGTCTTCACATATAGGAGCTAAAGGCAGAGTACCAGGCAGGTAAACATCTCTGTAGCACTTGGGTTTGCTGTGATTAATATGTTCCTTAACATTTAACATTTCTGTATGCTTTTCTGTGATGGTATTTATTCTAACATAGGAAGGCCAACATAAAATGTCAGCTCAAAGTTTATTAACCTTCGATTAGATCTGATATTACTGATCCATCTGTGCGCTGCAAGCTTCATAGACGGGCAGCTGTATGTAGATGCTGCTCGAGGCGTTAAATTCCACGTTTTTGACATGTATTTACAAGGCATGGATGTAAGTGATTTAAATAGCTGTACATTTTCATCTTTAGTGTTCATTTATTATCTATTATAATTTAGATGGAGACAATAATGACTGATTTTCTGCCAGACTTGATTACCACTACCACTTTCAGGATGGTATTTTTCTACGTAACAAACTCTGATTTTCTTATGCTTTGATTTTCAAATTGAAACTGTTGTACCAAGATAATGATTTACATAGTTATCTTGAAATTATTCTAAACAGTGTTATTCTGGAAAAAAATCTATACGTGTTTTTCAGAATTAGATGTTCATATTATATCAGCTTTGTTTATTTGAACTGAGCAGTAGGAGTTGTGGAGTGGTTTGCCTAGATTGAACAAAGATTGAATATCTGGCTCTATCAAAATCTGTCTGAATATGTCAAATATGTTCTCAGAACCTGAGAACCACATGAATTATATATGCTGTTTCCTTTAAATACAAAGCAAATCTTAATCTTCTTGATAGACAATTATAATTTTCACATATCTGTACAAAAACCCTGCAATTCTAATGTTTTCATGTCTTGGTATAACAAGATCCTTAAGTTTGATTTTTCATGGGTCTTGCTGGGTTTTCTTGGATTTCACTGTAAATATTGTTTTTTTTTTTTCAGATGTGACACAAAACGTCCCCTCATCACTTGTAGGTATTCCATCATTGATCTCTCCAAAACCGACAAATACCTCTTCAGAACATAACCCCGCGGAAGGAACAAAAATAGGTATGTATCTGAATTGCATAGGCTACAAAAAATCTGCTTCTGCTTGAGACATAAGAATTTAAGACTGTCTTTTTTGACTGAAAACACCTTGAGTGCATTATGCTACTTTATAAAACATGTGGTGTGCAAATAATGACATATTATGATTTCACCGTGACAACATTGTTTCCATGCAATGTTCCCTTGAATCTGCGCACTTGTTCAATCGCACACTGTTTGTGCATTCTCAGGAATGCACAGGAAAATCTATGCACTGCATTAAATAAAATCCAACATGAACTGTAAATAAATTAAACAAATAACAATTTATTCTGTACCTTTTGTAACCCAGTGTGTGACAGGAGTCCAGCCAATGATGCCAATAAAATATATAGTAAAAGTAAACTAATGGAAATTACCGCTGTAATTTTTAAAAAATAAGCCAGGTAACTCTTGGGTTTTGGACAAGTGTGATACTGGCCACTGTGTGCACATCTGTTGTTGCTCACAGTGGTCCACAGTGTAAGGGGGAGTTTTTGTGTATGCCCAGACACATTTCCTTAAGTCACACATGATAGATTTTTTTTTCCCCTGGGGGAAAACAGACAAGAGCCCATTGACTGGCTAGCAGCTTTCAATACTACAAAGAGATAAATAATTTGATTTGTTAATTTGATGTAACCTTCATTGACCCATCAAGTCCACTGAGATTAAAATAAATAAAATTTATTTAAAATTAAAATTATAGAAGTGAAAAATATCAAATCAGACAAGGAATGCTTTTGAGGGGGAAATCACGCTAAAACAGATTAAAGAAAGCCACATGGGCTAAATTTCACAGAAGAAACAGCATTCACACTCTTTCGTCACACAATTGTTACTAGAGTTGTTCCAATACCGATACCAGTCTTAAATTCTCATACTCGTACTGGCAAAAATTCTTGTTACTAGTACTCAAACTTAAATATGAATACTTGTACTTGGTCTGGTAAAAAATATATATTGAGACAGCATTAGTTTTTACCAGAACTTTGACACAATGATTAAGCTATGGCGACTTTGGGTGGTTATTTGATGGCTATGGTGCCAAAATGAACAAATCTGATCCACCAAGTTCTGATTGAATTTTCTCTCTAACCCAGTAAAACAGCCATCTAGAGGACTCAAACATAGCACCAGCAGTTTATGAATCATTAACACCGGGCTTATTTCAGGTGCTGACTTGATCAGAATTATATGTGGTTGTATTAAAAAAAGACCCATCTGACAGAAAATCCTACTGTTTTCCTGTTTTTGTCCAAATATCCTAATTTGAGTTTTATCTTAATTCCAGCTACATTTGCAATTGAGATCAATGTGGAGCATGATCAAAGAACAGGAAAAAATGAGGTAGTGTCTACAGGATCCATCAACCCAGAAACCATCATGGGGAGGGGCATAAAAGTGTACGATGATGGGCACAAGTTTGTATTGGCACTGCACCCGGATGGAGGTAAAATGAACACTAAAGCTGTTAAAGAGATGACATCAAAAGAAGTAAAAGAGCTTCTACATCAGGCAACCGATAAGAAGATATTGACCAAGGTGCAGTACCATCAGCCTGTCTACTCCATATTATACACAGCCGGCAGCAGGCCTTCAACACCTAGGTTGCCAAATAAAACACAGAGGCAAACCCCATCACAAATCCTCTGCCAGAGATCCATCTCATCTAGACATGAAGATGAAGTTCTTAGGAATAAAAATAAGCCCAGAAAAGTTCTGGAGGTTTGGAGAACTCAGAGCATGTCACTAAGCCCAAACTGCATTCGACAAGTGTCATCTATGCCAAGAGTCCATAAATCTGGAATGGAAATCAAGCTTCCTTACTTTGACATTCCAGGACAATCCAAAAGTGGCAGTCATCTTATTCCACAGACTGAACTTGGTGTCAAAACTCCATGGGAATGCACCAATAGCATGATGAATACAAACAGTTTATACCCAGCTCTGGTCTCAGTTAAAGCAAGGTCTGAAGGAATGCATGCACACAAACAAACAGTTTACAGAGATGTACATAGTACTTCACTGACTAGTCTCGCATTTGATCCTGAGATCATGATTCAGAGCTCAGGTGATTTAACAAGGCAGTCACCTGTGTGTGCAGATAGCTTCACTTCTCAGAACCTTGACAACACCTTACCTGTCACTATGATCTTCATGGGCTATGAGAAGGCAGAAGATGAGAAGGGAGAAGACATTGAAGCTGAGCTTCTGATCATTGCTAGCGATGATGACAAATACACAAATAATGAAAGTGACAAGGAGGTGTGTCTCTCATACCACCCACAGGGATACAAGAGCAAAGTCTTCCAACCCAAAATGGGTAAAGCCAAGGTTACAAGCTACAGTGACATTGCTGAAAATGACAAGACGCAGTGGGATTTTTTCAGGCTCCATAAACCTACATTCATCCACAAGCCTGGAAAGCACAGTCTCTAGGTTGTCTGCAAACACAGATTGTTCAACAGGACGATGAAAAGAGTACCAGCAGCCTCATCCAGAGAGTGTCAACCTTAGGAAAACCACTCCTCTAATGAGGAACTTAAATGCAGCTAGCATTTTAAACGACCACCAGCTCATAAAAGTTCTTTGTATTATGTACAGAATGAGACCAGAATGAGCCATTGATAATTTTATAGAACACACATTACATTTGCATGGTGGTGGATGGGGAAAAGGTGCTTCTGCAGCCAATCCAGTGGATCCTCGTGGGTACTACAGCTTTTTGGCACTTCTGCGTAGGCTTCATTTTCTTGAGCTAGTAGCTTCGTCCATAGTTATATACAGTCTATGCCTCGGCCCTTGGGCCTTGCATTCTGATCGTTACATTAAGCACATATAGACGCAGCCCCAGCAAGACACCACAGCCTTTTTTGCCCCAAGTTGAATGTGCCCCTCTGACAAAACCCCTGGCCCCAGCCAGGGTGGTCTAGAACTGCCACGGTACAGAGCATCCATCAAAATCTGTTATTTGCTGGACTTCACTCCGACTCACTCTGCTCCACCAACCATCATCGCGCACGCTGACCGACGTACATGATGGCCAGTGTCACACCGCAGTGAGGTCAAGTTGGGTTTTTGTCCTGTCTCCATGGTTTGCCCCGTCATTTCCTGTCTTATTTTGAAAAGTAACTCTACTCCTGTTTCAGATCAGTTGCCCTCCTTCATGTGTCTCAGTCTGATCGTCTTCTGAGTGTTTCCACCTGTTCCTCATTACCCTGTGTATATGGGTCTGCGTCTCCCTTTGTCTTGAGCTTGTCTGTATGCGTTCACTCCAGCCTTGCCACAGTCTTTGTCACAGCCTTGACCATAGTCTTTATTTGGATTTTTTGTTCCAGTTCCACCAAGTGAGAGATTTTGGATTGTAAGTTTTATATCATAGTTTAATTTCCTAGTTAATGTTTTGATAGCCATTTGTTTCCTCTGTGTGAAGTGATCCTTTGTTTGCTTACCTTTGATAGATCAGTGCCTCTGGTTTTCACGAGTGTTTTCTGTTGTTTTGACCTTATTTTGCTAGTTCTCATTTTTTCCGTAGCGGCAGTGATTTTCAGTTAATGTTAACATTTTATAGTCTTCCCGCCTTTTGGAAGAGGTGAATTAGAGGTATGTTTCATAGCCTGCTTTGTTTTGCTGTCTTGGAGACCTTTAAACCTGTTATTGACAATAAAAACTTTTATTGTTGAACCAGAACCCTGCATCTGTGTCCTGAGTCCTCACCTGGTTGTGACAGCCAGTAACAGAGTCCTCTCAAACTCTTGTGAGGATGCTACAATATGACTAGGCCAGCTCCGTGTAAATGAAGAAAAGAACCAATGGGCAGCAGGGCAGGTGGTTAGGAAACAAACTCTTGCGCTGACTTTTTTTGCCGAATGCTTTATGCAGACATGACAAAAGCGAAAGGGGTTGGTGTTTAACAATGTGATTGGGCCAGTCCAGTGTCAATCAGGCCGCTGATCTACTGGTTTTATGGGCTGGTCAGACCAATATATAAATTACCTGAAGATTAATTTGTTCACTTTCTTCTGTTTATCGTCTTCGGCCAAACCCAGCTGATGATATGCAAGAGACAGGACAGACCCTGGCCTGGGGCCTGTTCCATAAAGCAGGATTACCAAATAAGACAGGCTTATTTCGTTAGTCTGGCTTATTTTCCAGTGGATTCGGTTCCATAAAGCAAGCTTAGCAAAGTCCCATACACATTAGTTTGGTGATCACAACCTTCAAAGACACACGTCAGTCTCATTATTCTTTAGATGATGACCTATATGTTCAAAAAAATTTTGTTTACACAAAGGGCAGGTGAATGAAGGACTCACTTGAGGTGAGTCGAGGAATTTGACTTCCAGATGGTATTGTGACAGATGAGAGCGGAGGGAACTTCAGCATTTAAAAGAGCATGGGCAACCTATATGAATACAAGGCAGTGTATAGTAGTGTCCAAGGGTACCATGGTACAGTCTATAATGCTTTAAAATATCTTTGAAAAATCAATTTATGTCAGGGGTCTCAAACTCAATTTACCCGGGGGCCGCTGGAGGTAGAGTCTGGGTGAGGCTGGGCCGCATCAGGTTTTTCACAAGAAAAGCTCTTACAAAAACATTCCAATGTTATCAAATGTCTTTATTTTTTTAACACAAAATTCAGACTGGACGCCGAAGCGCGTTGTTACCTTTAGACCCCCTCTCGCTCAGGAACCGTAGTTGGGAGCTGGTCTACTATTTGGCTCGTGTAAGGTAACTATCGTCATCGGGTCCGGGCTAAAGTTTTTAAGAAGGACAGGGAAGTTGTGTCTCTTTTGCGACTCGAACGCACCTTTTTAATAGTATCCTTACTGATACGGTGCAACACAACACAGGGCCTTATACCATGGACTTTAAGGCTGCTGCCGGCTGACACACCAACACCGGGGGCCTATTCCATAAAGCAGGATTACCAAATAAACCAGGCTTATTTCGTTAGTCTGGCTTATTTCAGAGTGGATTTGGTTCCATAAAGCAAGCGTAGCATAGTTCAAACTAAGTTACCACGGCAACTTATGCCGGCAAACTAGCCTGGTCCGGACCAGGCTAAATGTCAGGCTTAGCCTGAGTCGCTGCTTAACAGTGACACTTATCTGAAAGAAAAGAGAAAAGCCAAAGAAAAGAAGTGGGTTTTTAAGCGTTTTTTAAAAACAGGAAGATCACCATCAATAAAATATTAAATAAAATACATCATGAAACACTGTTTTAAAGACTATGTATTGGTTACATTTAAAATATTAAATATTACAATTAAAATAATAACCCAATCTGTGCCATTTGATCCGTAGTCCTCTCAATAACGGGACAATGTATTCAATTGGAGTGCCAGCTCCTCCACTGGCGTGAATTCAGCTGGTGGTCCCCCCCCCTCCCCCCCCGTGTCCGTCATATCGTTTTTTTTTTTACATCTGTAAAAAAACACCATTGGATTGGAATTAGTGCAGATGATATCCAAGTGTAAATATAGCTCGTGGACATACATACCACTCTGAACAATGTTTATATATATTTTTTAATTTATTAACTTGCTGCGACGTCCGACACCCCCCGCCCCCCACCACCCCACAGGCGCTGTTTAATAGTAAAAAGTTTAATGTTAAGACTGACAGCCTGTATGTTTTGTTATACATTATATATATAAATTGTGTATTATGTCCATGCTTTAACTGAGGGGTATTTATTTAATGGCAACTTAACTTACGCATTTAATCGATCGGCAGTTTCCTGTCGGTCTTTCTCTCTGAGCTTATGTACTGCTGCTGTGTTGCCTCTATTCGTTACTACATGTTATATGTTTGATTTCCTCACAGGGCTCCGCCGCTCACTCTGTCCTTGTGCATTTTGTCATTGTGAATCCGCTTGATCTGTGTTCGACCTCATGGGCTGCTTAAGAATGACGGGCACACGCAATCAGCCTGACTAGCTGAACCTGGCTAGAATTAGTGAGGCTGCGTAAACGCGGCTCAGCCTTTATGGAACCGAGTTAGCCTCAACTCATGTGTTTTGCCTAAGTCTAGCCAGGCTATTCACATTAAGCCTCGCTTTTCTCAGCCTGCTTTATGGAATAGATCCCACGTAAGCTATACGCAGGACACAGTAGTTATCTCTCTTTCTTTTGTTTTCTTCCGGCATCTCAGCGCCGCACAAACACACATGACCCACTGTCTTAAAGAGACAGGGCTGGCCGGTGACAGCGTGAAGTGGGAGCGGCGGAGCGGCCACGCAAAAAATAGAACAGACGCCGAAACTGTCGGCGTGTCGCAGCTGGTCTGGTCAAACTCGCGGGCCGCACTAACATTAAACTTTCATATTAAGGCGGGGGCCACAAACTATCGTCCCGAGGGCCGCAGTTGGCCCGCGGGCCGCGATTTTGAGACCCCTGATTTACAGTATACAAAAAATAACCCTTGATGTATGTGAACTAAATGCTACGGGGTATCAATATATGTAAGAGCTAGCAGATTTCTGTTTAACCCTCTACTCACCTGACAATTGTGATGCATAGTCATTCTTGTCAGTGGACACCTGCAAAAACATAACAATATCAGCCCACTTAAAATGCTCTACATTAGGAGAGAAGCAATGGGGTGTTGTTCAGCCACTGATGTTGTTTGAGTATCTATAATTCATATTTAAATCATTACAATGTGGCAATATGTCAAATGGGAATATGAAACAATATGACAATATGAAAGTTATCCTTGACAGGGACTATCTCAGAGAATTATCAGTTGAAACTTGCAGATTTTAACATTCTTCCAGCTAGATAGAAATGGACAGATAGAATAGACAGAAATTCTGCTGTGGCATAGAATGTGTGTATGAGGATAAGAAGATCTCCTTTCTGCCTCAGTCTGTGGTCATTAGAGAAAGCTTAAGTATTGGCTGTCTCCTGAACACCCCCTTCCATCAACTATCCAATCAGAAGCCGCAGCAGCCAGGCAGAGTTGCCACTGTGGGTCTGCACTCAGAAACACAGCAGAGCTCTCTGCATTAATCTGCCACACTGTCTCAGGTAGGTCCATCAACACCCACACATGCACGCATGCAAAACTTTCCAAAGATTTCTCCAGGGTCAGAATACGAATTCACTCTGCTTTATGCAGTGGCTGCTGTAATTGAAATCATGGCATGTATTCAGTAGTGATATAGAGGATCTTATGCAAACCTCATAGTTATCAGGTTGAAATTATACGGTGTGTATTGATTTGTTGCAGTAGTCTGTTTGTTTTTGTGTTGAGGTGAGCGACATATAAGCATTAAGATTTTAGTCTGAGTTCTTTATGATATCTAATTTTAAATTTCAACCCGAGCACTACACTGGTATTATTGGTTATTCTGCTACATTTTGTTATAGTGTGCTGCCTGTACACACTCGTATCCTTTTTGACTCATCACTCCGTCAGTGCTTGACTGAGGAATTGATGTTCTTCTTGATTGTTGCTGTTTTGAGTTCTGGGAGTCCATGCAAGCAGGTTACCATGTAGTTCATGTCAGTCAGTATTTTTTTACAACATGTACATAGGGTAAGAAGACAAAAGTACGCTGACTCTTCATGGCGTTCTACAGAATATGCTGTCATGTCCCCCAGTGCAAAGCATGTGATTCGCAATTGGGTTTTTGTAAGTAAAAACAGAGCTGTACCAGACTGAGGAATATATTGATAATCAACTCTCATTATATATGGAATCAGTCAATGATACTCTAGTACACTGGTACTTATCAGACTATGTAAAATCATAGTATGTGTAGTTTAGCCTACAGGAGTCTGGCTACAATGTTTACATATGAATGCATCTGTCACTGCGAAGAATGGAGCCAGTGTGTTTCATGTGCGTGTTATAAAGAAAGAAGAAAAATAATGTCCACATTACATAACAGCCCACATATATTAATTTTATTTTGAAAATTATTCAGAGTGTGTTTGGTATAATAATGGTATAATAATACTGTTAATGTAATAATGTTAATGGAATGAAATCAGATTTGAAATCAATGCTGTTCTAATCACTTTTGCCTGATTACAGCCTATCTATTTTCCTTTTACAACCAAATTTCATCAAAATGTTGAAAGAAGTCCACTTTTGTGAAATGCAACATTTATGCTCTATGCATATCCTGTTGTTCAAAGACCTTATAATTATAAGAGGCAATTCATCTCAAGGTCCTTATTTCTCTGTTACATAATTCACTCCTTATTCCATAGAGATATCAGGCCTCAAGTTAGAAAACCTTATGACAAAACTTGTTCATGTACAGCCTCACAACCTCAGTGTGATATTTTATTAAGAGTTAACTGGCTCAATAGCCCCTCACTGAGTTTAGGGATTAATTGTTTCCAGAGAAGAAATGTTTTTGCTAGCTATCAAGATGACTAATGATTGACTGATTAATAATTTCCTTAATAATTATTAAAGCAATGAAAGATATGAATAATTACAAAAAATGAAGAATTTTGAGTTTGTATGTTCTTGCAAATTTGGACAGTATAGGTCCCAGTGCAAATGTGTGTGTGTGCGTGTGTGCGTGTGTGTGTGTGTGAGAGAGAGAGAGAGAGAGAGAGAGAGAGAGAGAGAGAGAGAGAGAGAGAGAGAGAAAGCACGAGAAAGAGAGACAATTTGAAACAAAAGGCTGACTGAAAGGTAGACAAAATGAGTTCTACAAACAAGATGGCAGTTACCAAAGGAAGTACAAAAGCTGGGATCCAATTCATGTCATAACTATGCCCTGTCCTTGCGACTTGTCACCTAGCAACAGTGCTGCAGTTGGGCAAATCACACACAAGTATTTTAACAAGATTTTTTAAAAACTGTATACCATTAGTTAGCAGATTTAGCTGAAGCCACCATTATCTAATTTCACAACACACAACCACATTTGGAGCCACTGAAGGGGCCTCGCCACATTGCTGTGACACAATTGGCCTTCAAAAGGATTGGGACACAGCTAACGATGTCAGAGTCAGAGCCAGCTGCTCAGCTACATGGCTACACTTCTGGTGGGATTCGTTGTAAGAATCCTAGTACTGGTTGTGCTAGAACATGTCAGAGGAATTTATTAACATCACATTATCATTACTTATCTTATTAATTGTTATTATAAGTAACATCAACACCCACCAGCAATACCATTCAGGTGAATATGTAGAGCAATACAATAACAAAGTTAAACTGTTTAAGCTGTGATGCACTGTTTTATACTCTGCTTGCCACGTAGTACCATGTCCATAAAGATGTCTCTGAGATGCTTCTTTCAGTAAGCTGGCTGTGAGGCTTCAGTGTCCTTTACTTTCTTGTAAAGTTCCCCATTGGAAGCTAAGTCAGCTATTGTTTCTGTTGCTTGGAGAATGGTGCAGGCAGGGTCTCACTTTGCTGCCTGAATTAACAATCGGCCTCAGACAGGAGGGTCCTTCTTCACCAACAAGGGAAGAAAGGTAATCACGTTGTGGCTGAAAAGAACCAATCAAATAACAAGTATGTGTTATTTTCCATCCACATTAGAACCCAGTGTTTCCAAACTAAAACACAGCCAATAGCATTTCCACAATTACCAGTTTGAGCACCTTGGATGTGTTGCATTTTAACAGGAAAATGTAGTGTTGTGGATGCAGCAATAGAGAGAGCATTCCAGAATGCAGAAGAAAAGGAGAAGCTGGCTTTTACTTTGCTGGTCACGTGTCACACTGTCACACCAATGTAGTTTTTATGCCTTATTTGAAAGGAGAAAGATCCTCTATCGTGACCCTTAGTGAAATGACGGGTCATGAGGGCTTTCCTTGTCCTTTCACCTTTGACCTGGGCTCATCCTCCATTTTATGAAACAGGGACCATGATACTATAATGGGCTGATCCCCAACATTTCTTTAGAAGTATAAGAAGAAACACCTTTATTGTCCGCACCTTTATTGTCCACACCGACGGGAAAATTAATTTTCTGCATTCCGCATCATATATATATTTGTTAGTACAGTAAGTACAGAGCACAACATAACATGCACACATGCAAAGCAGTAGGCTACACCTCATGGAGTGCCCGGGGAGCGAATGGGAGTTAAGGGCCTTGTTCAAGGGCCCAAGGTGGTGGACAGCAGTAGACAGATGGCGGCGCCTCTCCCGAGTTTCGGCCAATCCGGGGTATTAACCGGCAACCTCATGTTCCCAAGCTTGGTGATAGCTCGGGTCTGGGATGGTGGCGTGTCACCCAAATCTTCGGTCGAGCTGGGATTCGAACCGGCGACCTTGGGGTCCAAAGCCTTATTCGCTAGCCTCTTCACCACCACCTCCCCCATTATACATTCCCTCTCTGTTTTATCATCCCTTAATGTTTGACTGTGCAGAGAACATATGCAAAATGAGAAAACTATTAATTTAAATTTGGACATTAATGTTGTAAAAAACATAAACGGACTGTTTCCCAGTCATTCACCTATAAAGTCTAATTGACTATATGAGAGTTTGTGACTTATATTTTTGATGCTCAGCAATTTTAAAATTAAAAATAAATGTGTGATGTCACACAAGTTTTAAATCATTATTATTCAAGATTATTTGTGTCACTCGTTGGGAAGGAGAATGCGCTGGTGCGGGAGGTTAGATATACAGTAGTTGGCCTCACCTCAACGCACAGTTTGGGCTCCAGAACAAAAATCAAATCTTCTATGCTGGAGTTGACCCAGGTGAGAGGAGGAGGGCTGGTGTGGGCCTGCTCTTAACACCCCGACTCTCTAGCTGTGTGTTGGAGTCTTCCCCGAGGGACGAAAGGGTATCTTCCCTTCAGCTCCAGGTTGGGGAACGGGTACTGTCTGTTGTTTGTCCTTATGCACCAAATAGCAGTTCAGATTACCCACCCTTTTTTGAGAACCTGGGAAGGACACTGGAAGGTATCCCTACCGAGGACTCCATTGTCCTACTGGGGGACTTCAATGCACACAGTGAGATGTGGAGAGGTGTGATTGGGAGGATCCTTCTGAACTTGAGTGGTCTTCAGTTATGGCTAGTCACAGTCTGGCCATAACGAACAACATGTTCAGACATAAGAATGTCCACAAGTGCACCTGGCACTTGGACTCCTTAGGCTGACGGTCGATGATCGACTTTGTTGTCGTATCAGCCAATCTGAGGCTGTATGTTTTGGACACTCCAGTGAAGAGAGGAGCAGAGCTGTCAACTGATCTCCACCTGGTGGTGAGTTGGATTAGATGGCGGGGTAAGATGCCGAACAGCCCGGGGAGACCCAAACGGTGAGGGTCTGCTGGGAACGTCTGGTTGATTCCCCTGTCCGGGTGATCTTCAATTCCAACCTCCAGCAGAGCTTTGCTCACGTCCAGGTGGCAGTGATGGGCAATGAGACTGAGTGCTCAATGTTCCAGGTTGCCATTGTTGCTTTCGCTGGAGCAGTTCAAAACCGAGTGTAAAGCGGCTGGGATGGGGATCAGCACCTCTAAGTGGTTCTTGACTGGAAAAGGGTGGATTGCCCACACCGGGTCAGAGAGGAGACAATGTCCCAAGTGGAAGAGTTTAAATATCTCGGGTTCTTGTTCACAAGTGAGGGGAGAAAGGAGCGGGAGATTGACCGATGGATTGGAGCAATGTCTGCAGTGATGCGGGCGCTACACTGGTCTGTTGTGGTAAAAAGTCTGGTCAGTCTTCATTTAAACCCTCACCTATGGGTCATGAGTTTTGGTTAGTGACCGAAAGAATAAGGTCGCGAATACAAGCGTTGGAAATTAGCTTCCTTCGCAGGATGTCTGGGCTTAGCCTTAGGAATAGCGTGAGAGGCTCTGACATCTTGGAGGGGCTCAGAGTAGTGCCAGTTGAGGTGGTTTGGGCACCTGGTCAGTTTGCCTCCTGGACGTATTCCTCGGTCTGTCCCCGCGACCCAGACCTGGATAAGCGGCAGAAGATGAGACATTACTGCATGTGTGTGTGTCATAAGTAAAAACCCTCAAGGAGCCCCATCTTCTCTGTTCGGCTCATCTTAATGCCATTTCTGCCTTGTGTGTGTGTGTGCCTTTCACGCAACACCACCAAAAAAAACACTCCTCACGACAACGATCAAAAAAAATTGATAGTCAATTTTTTTGAGGAAAGGTTTTAACAGTTTTAATCACAGAGTGAACCTGGAGGAAGTAGTCATTTAATATTGTTTGCAAACTCACTGCTCTGATAGTCATGAAATTTGGGAATTTTGGCTGCTTTGGGGTTATAAATAATTTCACCGCTTATCTAAAGCAAGCTTTAAGGCAAGCTAAGTCAATGCTATCAGAATATTCATGCATCTATATCTGTTTGAATTCTGAAGAGATGAATATGTATCTTTAGAGTATTCTCACTATGCTATGAAAGCATGTAACAAAGAAGACGAGATGATGAAAAGCTTGGTCAGTAGTATTGAGGCTAATAATCCAACAGATTTATGTAACATCATTTCTAATAGTTGAATATGAATATCAGCATAAGCAATGACTCACGACTCCAAAGAAACATGTTTCTATGAAGACACAAATAAACTCACAAGCACAAAAACTGTAGGGATTTTAAAGAAATGTATTCAAGTTTTTCACATATCATTAATTATTCTGGGATTTTGGTTGTCTTGGTATGGAGGCATATTACAAGCAGCCAAATAAAAGCCTCAGATAGAAAACTATCCAAGTAGGAGACAAGGAAACTTGAGGAAAATACGATTTTTGGGAAAAAAAAGATTATTTAAGAAGGTTCTTGTTCAATCATGGTTCAACCAAGGAGCTTTCTGTGTAGAGTCGGCACAGAAAGCGCCTTCTGATACATTTTTTGTTATATATTTGTAGGTGGTGACACATTTCACATGAAATAAGTGACCAACATTCTTTTGCGTTTTCCAATGATGCAATATCATGTTTGGTTTGGTCAGAGGTAATTTTCAAATGGAACTTGCAGCTCTGCTTCCAGTCACATTTAACAGTTGGCTGATAAGGTGGTGAGGGGGAGTTGAAGAAGGCAACAGCTGAGCAGTGCACAATGTGTCAGGCCCGTTGATGGTTACCATGGCAGTCAGTCTGTCGCATGCACATGTCCTTGAAGGCGTGTGTGTGTGTGCGTGTTAACTGCATGTTATAAAAAACACAAAAGTGTTAGTGATTAGTTGTGGATGAACAGAGAAAATCTTACTTTAAATGCAATCAGGAAACACACCAAATTGTAGTGTGTCATGGTCATGCATTCAATAGCCTGATCATTTATGTTTGAAGTTGGTTGTGTCAAATAAAATGTGATGAATGAAACAAAATTAAGCTTCACTGCAGACTAACCAAAAAAAGAAGAAACAATAGACTGAGTTTTTTTTTATTCTGTCAAACTAATGTTGAGGTGTCATCAGTGAAAGAACCTAATGTTTTTAGACAAACAATTTCCTACAGTTGTGAAAAGGGGTACATCAGCTGCACTATTATCTGACATATCCACTACATAACCAAAATAAACAGAATAAACAAATTAGCAAAGGCATAACTGAACCGCTTAGGTGGAAGAATCAGTCAGTTAATAACTGAAAAGAGAAAGTAAAGCAGATGGAATGAAAAACAAGAAGTTGCACCTTACCTCTGTCTGTCATGTGTCAACAATTCTCCTATTTATTCACTGGCTTTGTTTGCAGCTCAGCAAGCTGCAAACTCTAGGTTTTTATGTGTGACATCGGCATGATACACAACACTTACATAATTGATTCAGGCATTTCGAATGAGTTGTGGCTATGACAGACACAGTATTTTCTGTAATATTATCAATCAATCAATCAATCAAGTTTTATTTGTATAGCCCATATTCACAAATTGCAATTTGCCTCATAGGGCTTTAACAAAGAGTACAGGGTATGACATCCTCTGACCTACACCCTCAACAAGGGCGAGGAAAAACTGCCAAAAAAACCCCTTTTAACAGAGGAAAAAAAAAAACGCAGAAACCTCCAGGAGACACTCATGTGAGGGATCCCACTCCCAGGGATGGACAGAAATGCAATGGATGCCACGTGTACACAACACATTAACAACATGACTTATAATTATTAATTATACAAGTAGAATAATATAATTAATAATTATAAGTATATATGTTTGTATTCCATCAAAATACACACACACACACACACACACACACACACATATATATATACAGGGGGTCCTCGAGTTACGACGGTCGCGAGTTACGTCGTTTTCATGGTTACGACACATCTCCCGTGAACTTCCCTGTTTCGGCTTAAGCGGTTTGCCCCGTAAATATGTACAGACATGGGAAGTAGTTGGTGAGCGATCTCTCTGTCTCTCAGCGCGCCTGCTGGCTCTCCAGCACCTCCACAGCACAGCTAGGCTACTCTGCCTTGTGTTTACTTATGTGAAATGGACGGCTGGTGGGGGGAGGGGGGGTAAGGAGATGCACACGGACACAGATGCGTTCGGGATCGTGGCGATACCGTAGGTTTATTCACAACACAGGGTCTACACGGTTGATATCACAAATCTAAAGGAAATGCTCATTACACTCACGATGTCAACCCCTTCGGTGTGTCAAGAGGGTCAAGAGGGACAAAAGGCAATTCACCACAGTAAACTCTTATTGTAGGGTGGTGTTATAGCGACATCTAGTGGCACAACTTTGACACTACCTTACCTATGAATGTATGTTCCGACTTATGTCGAAATTCGGTTACGACACATTCGGTTACGACACATTCGGTTACGACACATTCTCAGTAGTATATATATATATATATATATATATATATATATATAGAGAGAGAGAGAGAGAGAGAGAGAGAGAGAGATAAGCACTGCCAGTCCAAACACTGATTTCTGAAGCTGTAAGAATGTAATAGTTGCATGTAAGGATTAGAAACATGGTTGACAGTGGACCTATGTATTATATACATATTTACTAATATTTATGAGGCTGTTGCAAATGATAACATCTAGAGACATGTGAAGGTCATTGCAATATCCCCTCTTGAGGAGATCAATCAATCAATCAATCAATCAATCAATCAATCAATCAATCAATCAATCAATCAATCATCAACCATTTATCACTTTTTAGGGAGTGTATTAGTTAATTAATGAATAAATGTAGTAAATGATGGCTAAGTAGTATTAGTAATTTAAATGTTTGAGTGTGGATGTGTTAAAACAGAGACTGTGGGGGCTAGCTATTCATCTTTCAGGGACCAGTGTGTGGGAGACCCACAATCTTATAAGGCTTTTTTCCTCTAGAGTCAGCTAAGCATGGTATGGTACAACCCTGCTCTACATGGTATGCTTGGTTTTCCATTACAACGGAGTAGTGTCGCTACGTGGGCGAAGTCGTGGGTGGAGTCACCGCCTATGCTTGCGTCATCAGTTGTGCCACAACAACTAAAAACAACAGCACAACCGAACACAACAATGGACGACGAACTGGTCACCACGTTGATCATATCGTTTGAGTTGAGTGTTTTAGATGCTTGCATAGTTGCTTATGCGTCGTGGCCAGTGATCGGCGTGGACATTCAACTGCTCTTTGCAGTGGTGGGTCACGCCACACCCTTGACCCCTCTGACCACCAGCGGACCAACCCTGCCAAGCAGCCCGCTGACGTCATTTTTCGGCTCGAATCGTAATTGGAATAGTTTTCAGGCACTGGGACCTAGAGGGAAAAGCATGCAAAGGGTGCCGTACCGTACCACACTGAGTAGACCCTAGTGGAAAAGCACCTATTGTGACCCACAGTCAGAACAGCATCTAATTCAACTGCTTTTGATGTTCTTTAGATCCCTGCACACAACTCACTCAGGGACAAATTTACCCAGCACATCATCAGCAGGCACAAACAACAGATGCACCTAACACTTGCACACCCCCGACCCCCCACCTTCCATTTTCATTATCATAACACCCCATTACTTTCATTATCATAACACTTCCCTCCACACATTCAGCTGAAAGTGTTTCTTTGACGAATTTAGAGTTTTTCTCGCACTTCAAGTTTTGTTCTCTGTGATAGTTCAATCACAGTGACATCCTGCTGGTACAGTGACAGCTGTTAGTAAGCCATTCTTATCCGTCTGATTGATGATGGCTGATCATCAATGACACAATGATTGCTGTGTTCTGTGCAAGCAGAAATTATTATTAAACCCAATAAAGTCTTCAGTCTAACATTTACAGTCTAACATTTACTTAGTTACATAGAATACAACATTATTCTTATTGTATTTAATGTAGTTCTCACTGAATATAAATATAATCAAGTTATTGTGGACTGAACACACTAAATTTGAATGGTTTTGCAGAGTGCAATATGAAACAAAATGTCTGTTGGTGCACTGCACATGATAATGTCAAGGTAGAGTAAGAATACCACCTTTAATTTCTATGAGATCCCCAGTATAATGGCAAAATGGTACATTGGTGGTACTTTTTCTTACAAACAAATGCTTCTTTTTTATTCTCTCTTCTCTCAGAAAGCTCTAATAATGGATAAAGAAGCAGATGGAAAAGAACTGAATGAAGGTTGCAGCTCAACTAAGAATCACAAATCCTTCTCTGTCACTATGGAAACCACTGAACAATCAGAGCTGCTAGCGGACTTTGAAGTGGAGGTCACTGTGGCTGATTCACCTAAGCAGTGGAAAGATTGCTGTGCAGATGATGAGCATCTTTGTTTAGAGAGAGGCTCAGAAGATGCCTTAGGGGAAAATGTAATGCATGGTACATTATTAGATACCCCACAAAATCAAATAACTGAGACGGACAACCTGGCCTGCCCTCAGACCAGCATTTGCAGTGGAATGATTTGTCAGGATCAAAAAGAAAATTTGATATTAGAAGTAGGACATGAAGCGCTCAACAGAAATGAATCAATTACATCATCAGTGTCTGACACACTCTCCAGTGCTGATAGTGTTTATGAAAATGAAACACATCGTAAGAGGCAGGACACACCAGAACAAGTCCCTGAGCAAGAATGTGCCTCTGAGATAGAGCCCTATCCTGAGCAAGAGCCAGACTCTGAACAAGAGCAATACCCTAAACCGGAAGTAAACCCTGAACCACAACAATACCTTGAGCTAGAGCAAAATCTTGAACCAGAGCAATACCGTGACCTTGAGGATAAACTTGACGTGGGGCATTATCCTGAGCTTGAACAAGATCCAGACATGCAGTTATACCCTGAGCCAGAACAAGATCCTGACCTACAGTTATACCCTGAGCCAGAAGAAGATCCAGACCTGCAGTTATACCCTGAGCCCGAACAAAAGCCTGACCTACAGTTATACCCTGAGCGAGAACACGATCCACACCTGCATTTATACCCTGAGCCAGAACAAAAGCCTGACCTTGTGTTATATCCTGAGCCAGAACATGATCCTGACCTTCAGTTATACCCTCACCCAGAACAAGACCCTGAACAACAGACCTGCAGTTATACCCTGAGCCAGAACAAGATCCTGACCTACAGTTATACCCTGAGCGAGAACACGATCCACACCTGCATTTATACCCTGAGCCAGAACAAAAGCCTGACCTTGTGTTATATCCTGAGCCAGAACATGATCCTGACCTTCAGTTATACCATGAGCCAGAACAAAATACTGAACTACAGGTATACCCAGAACCAGAACAAGATCCTGAACTACAGTTATACCCTCACCCAGAACAAGACCCTGAACAACAATTATACCCTGAGGCGGAGGACAGTCAGCTTGGTCCTGGAATTAATGGGTATCAAAATCTCCTAAAAGACACTGAGACACATCCAGAACCCCATGAAATTCTATTTGAGCCTGGAGTTACAGAGGAATCAATATTGGAGCACTGCATTAGAGAAGAGGCGATGTCAGATGTATCCAACGAATCCTGCCACGACCTTGATCGTGATGAAATGGATGAATGCCTGAGAGTTGAAATTGCAGCCGTTTCCTCAGATAGTGATACTGATGAAAAATGGAGAACTATTTTCTCCTCATCTATAAATAAAGAAGATGATGATTCATATTTGGACAGTCTTCAGCTGAGTGCCCAGGAACTCTTTGTGCAGAAAACTGAGATTTCATTCGAAGAACAAGACAAAAACTTCAGAGTGGTCTCTTTTGAAGTTCCACAAATGGAAGTTCTTGAACAATCTGACAGTAAATTTCCTGCTCCTACACATGAGGTGAAATGTGTAAGCCTTCAAAGTTTGTCCAAAATCACTGAAGATGACAGTGAAAATGGCCAAAAAGCCAATTATGAACACACCACCCACCAACAGCACAACAGTAAAGATCAAAACAAGAAGCTACCTAAAGACTTCTGTGTGATACAGGAGACTAAGAGTGAGAATGTTAGCACAGAGCATGTTGACTTCCAGTTGGCTTGTAAACAGTGGCGGAAAATGGAAGAACAAACTAAAAACAAAATTGTCTTACCTACAATGAAGCAAGCCAGCTTCCATGGCAGCCACAGCTTCATGTACACACCAGTTCGAAAAATTGAAAGAACGCACAAGAAAGAAAACACCCTGGAGAACTTGAATTTGGTCAGCGATTGTCCTCACACTCAATTTAGCCCTTGTTCAGAGGATTCAGGACTGGATGATTCAAGTTACAGGTCTCCTTATGATGACCCAGAGACACCGATTGAAAGAGAGTTTCGCAATGCCCTCTCAATCGAGGGAGAGGAAAACTTCAGTCGAGAGAGGGGTCTCCCCAGAATGGGCAAGTCAATGGACTGTGCCCCATCACGAGGTATCCCTAGATCCATAAGCACTCCACTTACGCCATCATTCATCATCACCTCCTCACCCACTAAGGAACCACTGAGACAGGAAGTGTCAGCAAACAATGTTATCATACTTGACCCCAGACATGGAAAAGACAACATGGCAGCTTGGTCTGGTGAGCAGAACTCTGACGACAACAGATCAAACCTCATAATACTAGAGACGTCAAATTTAATTATTCGCAGTGCCTCAGAGTTTTCCCTTAACAAAGCACATGAACAGCCCCAGGAAAAAATGTTTGTGAACAACCCCTTTTTCAAGTTACGTTCAAGGAGCACAATATCACTGGTAGATGAAGAAATCAAGTTGGTTAAGCAGAGAGAAGAAGAGCTGAGGAAAGAGAGAGCAAATCTGTATGGCAAAGAGGGCTTCAGTCACATGGATACATTGGAATTTGACACTTCAGGTATGTCACCACTGACCATCAATTATTTGTGCACATATTTTTTCTACTTCTGTGTGTCTGTAAAGCTAATCATGTAATTTTGACTTTTTTAGCTGATGTAGCAGTGAAGTGTAAGTCCTCTCCATCTTCACCAATGAAAACAACATGCAGAATGGATCGCTCTACTTTATCCTGTGACCATCGGGTATGCTCTAACAATTTCCTTTAAAAAAAAAAAAATCTGAATTTACTGAGACAAACATTTTCACTTTTTATGTTTGAAAATGTAACACAAAACCATACAAAGAGGATCTTCAAAGCAGCAAAAATAGTTCATAATCCACAATCCAAAAATATGAATTACAAATTTTATTAATTAAGTTTGTAATATTTTTTGAAGTTTATCCTAAAAAACAAAAAGCTTGTTAACTATGTAATATTACCATGATAATTTGTAAAAGTTTGTAGGTTCTACACTAATCTATTTTCAGAGTGGAAGTGAAAGTCATGAATAAGGAGGAGGCAAAAACAATGTTATAAAATCAGGTAAGAATCAACTCCTTTTTTTCTAAGTTTCCAGATGTCTACACTGGAGGAAGGCGCAAGAGTGCCATGGCTCTCCGCTGGGAGGCCGGCGAGTTTACAAAAAATGACTGAAGACGAACAAGTCAACTGTTTGCCAAATATAGGCACCTCTTTCTGTGTTCTTGTCATTTATGTTAGATTACGAATTGTAATTGTTTGTGCCATGTTGTGACATATCATAAACTCTGCTTTTGTGATGCTTTAGTCAAAGTTGCAAGAAAGTTATGCCTGTGGGCTCATTCAGACAGTTTAAAGTGACACACAAAGTACTGTACTATGGACACAGATAACACTTGATTGTGGTCATAGGGTTTACACAGCTCTGACAGGCTACTTGTACTAAAAGCTGTACTAGGCTACATCTACTACTATTTAAAGTAGTAAAGTAACATTTAATTTAACAATGATAAACATGTGCCAATCCATGTCTACATGTACACCAAATCATGAATCAACAGTACTTTGAGCAGTGGCAGTGAGCGATGCAATAAATAAAATTAGTGTCTCTGATCATTGAAAATCTACAAAGACAAATCCAGGATATCATCTTATATATTGTGCAATAATACTGAGTAACTACATGCACGCCTATGGATAATCCATTGCCCATTGTGAGAGCACCACAAAAGGTTTATCTGAATGCTGATTGGGGGTTTTATTAAATTTAAACATATTACAAAAATGACATACCATATAAAATGTTCTGTAGATCACAAACAGAAAGTATAGCTGAAATTAAGTTGAGGCTTCAGCTGTGTAACTTGAAATAAAGTGATCGACGGCCTTGCACACCAATAAGTGCGAAAGCCCTATTTTTTTTATTGTAGGTATTGTTATGTAACACGTAGGAACATTTATTCTTGTGCCCCATTTGAATAGTGTTTTGCAGAAGAGCCCTGAAAAGTTTGATATAAAGCATGACTGAAGTTATTTTAAAGATGACTGTTAGTTGGGCTGTTTGTTGGGCTGAGAATAAATTGTATGAACTTATTTTTGGGGGGTCAATTGGGGTAAGAAGGAATGATCTATAAGCAAATGCTGATGTATTGTCAACTTGTTTAATACAGTAGTTTTTGAAAATGTTCCTGTCAACAGTTTCCCAACAGTTTACACATCAAACTGACACAGACCCAAGCATTCATTTGTTTGAAGCTCAATGTATACCTTAAAACAAATATTATTGCTTTTAGCTCTGTTTGGTTTGTGCTGCTTCTTGAGACAAGTATCCTTTTCTGTAGCTACTCTATGTTGACAAGGGAATATTTCAGTCTTTGAATTAGTTGGTGCTGTGCATGTCATGTGTGGTAGATACTTCTGTGCTTTTTTATTGAATACAGCTGCCTGATGCTGTTGGAAAAGTTGTTGACTGTGTTTGTTGACTGAGGCAAAATAGTAAAATTGCAAGCCAAATAACCAAAACACATAAATTTGCACTTGCATTAGAATCTACTGTACCTCACTCTGGGGTGGGAGTGAGATGGGATGTCACAGTTTAGTAAGCAGTCCTTCCCCATGGCAAGGACAAACAGTCAAATCTCAAATGCATTCTCAATACATATTAGTAGTGCAGCTGTAAAAAGCAAAAGCTGTGAATTTCGTCACAGCTTTTGCTTTATGTCCACAAGTTATCCACAACGTGAACTCCCCAAATGACTTTCATTATAAGATGACATGACTATTGAATTTGGACAGAGTAGAAAATAGTCCATCCCAAGACAATCTTGCTATTATCATTTGCAGGGACTAAACTGATATTGCTTGCAAGATGGCTCTGGAGTGGAGATGCCTGTGTGACAACGGTATTGTCCACGCTTCAGGACACTGCAGAGCTACATGCTAAATTGCTCAGTGTATATTTATAACATTTTTATACTATGCTTTTCTTGCTGCAAAATGTGCTTAAAAGTGAAGTGCATACCACAAATCTGCAGAATATTTACAAAAAGAAATTATATTCAGATATTTATTGTAATGAGTTATAAAGTGTTTAATTGAGAATACATTTAAATGTGCATTATATTTTTTTTAATCCTTGAGTAATACTTTATGACAAAAACAAAAAAGGAGTTTTCTGCCATAACCTGATTATTATTATTATGTATAACCTGCGATAGGACAGTGTACTAAGTGCATGTAACTGCATTAGCTCCAGTGCTGCTATAGCACACTAAACTAGAGAACCAGTATGACTGCATAAAATGACTTCTACTGATCAATGATCAATTCCACATAAAAAATGATCTTTAAAGAAAGAATATAAAATAATATTTACATATATGGAGTGAGGTTAGTGTTTATAGTGGTTACTATTAAAGTTTTCTACACATAATAACGATATATGTAATATATAATATATATTATATATGACAGTCAACAATCCTCTTTTAACGTTTATTTAACAGGGTGTTTTTTTCGTCTCTTTCTTTATTCAAGCACTTTTCTTTGTGGTTCACTTTGTTGTGCATGATCATAAACAAGACTTCTTTTCCAAAAGGATTTTATGAACTTCAAATGCCTCTTCTGAATTTAATTGAAAAGTAGTTTCACATTATTTACAAACTTACTCTGGAACGCAACTTATAAGCTTGGTACTTTCTTGATCTTAGAATCAACTGACCTTAAAAAGCAATGTTTTGCATTTCATGTTAATATGCTTCATTGTTATAGTATGTCTTACAAATCTAATAAATTACTTGCTAATTATTAAACGTTTTGTGAAAAGTACCTGTCTGGATTAAGGACTATTTCTGGTTTCTTTATGCTTCAGTATGCAGGGGCTTTTCACTTTGTACCCCTCATGCAAGTTTTGTATAGATTAGTGCAAAAATAAAAGCTGTATATGAAGAATGTGACCTAGCTTTATCTATTTTGCACATGACATAATATGTACATAATAAGACATATTATATTATTATGTTATATTAAGAGTGGCAAATAGGTCAAAAATGGTTCATCTTTGGTAAAAAGAAGTCAGTACTTTTCTTGGGAATTTCAATATGTTATTATGTAACAATGCATGATAAGGGTTTTCAAAAATTTTGTGATCCCTTGTGAATCATTAACCTCCATAAATAATTTTTTGACAGTCTGTTCATTTGCATATCCTGTAATGATGCAACGCATCCTAGTCAAAATGTTCTGGTGGTTGCATTAGAACAAAGTTTCATTGTTTACCTAGATTAGGATAAGTGCACTCATTATTTCAAAGCTTTTAACGTTAGATCCCCTCTGACTGTATGTCTGTCACGTCACACGTTGATGCAATTTGTTAAATGGAGTAAAGACAAATGCCTGTTGTAGAAACAAAGAAAAGGATGTGGTGACGTGGTCACAGGGATGCAAAAGCCCAGTATTAGCATCATTACAGATGGAAACATGTAGTGAAACCGGAGCGACAAGCCTCCTGGATAGTGCTACTACTCTGTGGTGGAGTTTTCAGCTTTCACGGGCAAAATTACACTGATAATGTAAAGCAAACAATTTTGTTGTGAGTAAGGTAATGAAGCTGAATCTCATTTAGAAGTGATTCCCAAAGTGTGGTACGTGAGCTGCCGCTAGGGGGTGCGCAAGATGAAGATGGCAATGGCGGTTCTACTGTATGGTGTAAAAAGAGTTAACTCATTAATAAATAAACAACCAGTGTTGTTTTCGTCAACAATGAAATAATTTCGTTGAATTTTGTTTCTCTTTTTTTCATGATGATAACGAGACGATGACAAGCTCTTTGATGACTAAAACATGACAAGATGTGTGTGAGTTTTCATTGACAAGATGAGACTGGACGAAAATGTTAGGGGGTGGTCTGTCGGACGTTCAAAATTCATGACAATTCTGCTGTAATTCTGTAATCTGTTTGTCAAAAGCTAAAAAGTATCAGCAGTCCTGCATCCTATCCTTATTTGGTCATACACACAGGTTACACACACAGACACGCAATTGAGTTTATTAATTCATTGATGAACCAAGGGGCTTGGTAAATTATTGGTTATGATACAAAAGCATTAAGGTTAACTATTGTTTTATGAATTGCAATACATGATACAACCTGTCAACCTTGATTTGCACTTCCAATACATATTAACCTAAATTAATTTGTTAAAAGGCTTATACAGACTAAAACTAGACTAAAACCTTTTTGAGTTTTTGTCGACTGGTCAACTAGTCGACTTTAAGACCTACAATGACGTTTTGCGTGCAGCAGTTTCGTGTGCCGCAAACTAGCAGTGGTACATCAAGTGTGTGGAAATATTTCACCACCGTCACTTGCAAAATATGCATGTCTGTACTCAAATACAACAAAAGTACAAGTGCTATGCACACCCATTTGAAAAGGCACCCGTTAATGCTACCTGGAGAACGGCCGAAATCCTCACGGCAGCAGTCAGTTAGCGACTTCACCAAACGCGCTGCTGTAACAGAGAAAAGACGGCAGCAAATCATCAATTTGCTGGTGAATTTCATTGTCAAAGACATTCGACCTGTAGCTGCAGTACATGGAGAGAGCTTCAGAGAAATGCTTACATTTTTGGAGCCTGGCTACGAAGTCCCATCTTACAGCACGTTATGGAACACTATTAAACATCAGTACGACAGCCTGCGTGAAAATATCATGAGGGAAATGAAAGGCCAGAGTGTGTCCCTACAGCAGATCTGTGGACATCCTTTATGATGGACCCGTACATCACTGTAACTGCTCACTATATCACTGATGCGTGGAAGCTGAAGGCCCGAGTGTTGTGCACATATCGGAGAAGCACACAGCTGCCAATATTGCCAACCGTCTTTCTGAGATAATCAATGAATGGGACATTCATTGCAGAGTCCACGATAACGCCAGTAACATGAACTTAGCCATGGAGCTATGTGAAAGGTTTGGGATGCACAGGCCCCATATGGAAAAGAAATAGAAGAAACTTATAAAAAAATATATAACTTTCCATTACCTTCAGTTTATGTTTCATGTATTGTGCATCATATAAGTAATATATGGTTTACACCTGAAAGTGGCCACTTACAATAAAAAGAATTGCATAAGAATCATGCGAGAACCATGTATGTGGAAAATAAGGAAAGCACACATAAACGCATGTTTTTCATACATGTTTCATATAATTTTTGCAGGTTTTTTTACTATGCCAGTTATAACGACATATACTTTACATATATGAACAAATACCATTACATGTAGGTTTTCTGTATGTAAAGTGAATATGTTTTCCAGGGAAATTATACTGTCTTTATATGTTTTATAAAGGCTTATTAAATGGCATCTAATAAAAATCTCTACAAAAACATATAGGAATATGTACCATTACAGATAGATTTTTTGTATGTTAAGGGAATATAATTTTGTTTTCATTGTATAAGAATTCTTAAATGTCAGCCTATGAAATTTGCAATACAATTATCAAAATTACAGTATGTAGCGGGTCCGGCCTGGTCCCCGCTGACAGATATATAGATAATCCTCTGATAGGAGTTTTCTGGAAAAGTAACACAGAAATCAGCGAAGCGAGACCAATAGCATATCATTTTTTTGTTTCTCTGTGTGACTTCTTATCCTGAATTAGACTAACTATAATAAAATAACACAATAGCAATAAACTTAAAAGTGGCTCTCAAAGGAAATAAGACAATAACATTTCAACAAAACACTTATTTTGTGGGTATCACATCCACCCCGACAAACAAAAATGGCTCCCGACATTTGTTACAACCAGAAAAAACTTTTTTTCTTTCTTTTTTTTTTTAAATAAACTTGTGTTGTGACTGGCATGTAATATGCGTAAGGCATGTACATGTGTGGCGTGTAAGGAGCAGGTAAGATGAACTGTCTGCTTATGTGTGGCATGAAAGGCAGGGAGGCTGCAGTAATCTGTGAGGAGATGGAATCTACATGGGTTTGTATTGAAGGCTGACCCAGTGACTCATAAGTGAACATCGGCCTCGGTCTCCTCTCTCTGGCTGACCTCCTAACCTCTCTGAGTTCATCTTCTGCAGGCAAAGTCATTAGAAGAGGAAAGCTTGGTCTTTCCACCTGTACTTGTTCAGCCTGGTCATTTTGGTCATCCTCTTCAGGCTGAGGTGGATATACGGCATCATGTTGGTCATTTGTCTCTGATTCGCCACCCAGTAAGTCCACTTCTCTTTCTTTTACAGGGATGTTTTGTTTGTGCTCTCCTTCAGGTAAGTTTGTCACATCTGTGTGTGTATCGTCTCTTTCAGGTAAGTTTGTATCCATAGGTTCGGTTCCACTTCTTGGTACCGTCCTTGAATGTTCTCTGTGGGTAATGGTCGGTTTCCTTGGAGTCTGAACAGGCACTGTTGCAGGAGGAAACTGCTTTGACACTGACCTTTGCCCTCCCTCTGAGGCTGTTTGTCTGCCACGTCCAGACTGATCAGTTTCCGTCCTGACTACAGGTGTTCTCAACCAATAACCTCCTGTCCATTCATCTTCATCGTCAGTGTCTGATATCCCATCATTTTCAGCAGGGCTTGCCTTCTGTCGAGGTTGTTTTTGTCTCTGAGGGAGTGTTAAGACCGTGTCAGCTGACTGTGCTGGACCCTCAACAGGTAAGTCATTGACTAAAAGTAGCAAGTTCCTGTGTATGATTCTGTTTCTCGCATTTGGGTCTCCCTCAGGCTGAATGACATATACAGGATTGTCTGAGATTTGCTCCTTCACCACATAAATCTTCTTCTCCCAGTATGAGCGAAGTTTACCGGGTCCACCACGCTCGCTCATGTTCCGAACCAGTACTCGATCTTGTGGTTTGAGGACCACCCCCCTCGCCTTTTGATCATAGTAGGACTTGTTCTTTGCACTTGACGACAGGCTAGTTTTGTTTGCGATTTTGTACGCTTCTGTCATCCTTTTTGACCACTTCTGAACATAGCCTTTGTGTGTCACTGATCTGTTGTTTTCCAATAATCCGAACAAGAGATCCACGGGGAGACGGGGGTGTTGTCCATACATCAGATAATGGGGTGAGTATCTGGTGGACTCGTGACGAGTGCAATTATATGCGTGTATCATTTGTGGTAGATGTTCCTTCCATCTCTCCTTTTCCCTGTCTGTCAGTGTCCGTAACATTTGCAACAGTGTGCGGTTGAACCGCTCCGCAGGGTTACATTGCGGGTGGTACGGGGATGTTCGAGAGTGTCCGACCCCTGACAGCCGTCCGAGGGTGCGGAAAAGGTTGTTCTCGAACTCACGTCCTTGGTCATGGTGGAGACGATTTGGATAACCAAGACGAGGTATGTAGTCGTTGTATTTGTTCAGCTGCGGTCTGTCCTGATTTATTTTTAGTTGGGTAAGCCTGAGCAAATCTGGTAAAATGGTCGATTACTACCAGAATATACTCAAAGCCTCCTTTGCTCTTCTCTAGATGGAGGTAGTCAATGCAGACCAGATCGAGAGGGGAAGCAGAGGTCAGGCCCCCCATCGGTGCACGAACATGTGTGGAGGGTTTCTTATGTTTTATGCAGTTGCATTTTCTTGTGACATAATCCTCTATATATCCCTTCATGTACGGCCAATAGAAACGCTCTCTGGCGAGGTGGAGCACACGTTCTGTACCAACGTGTCCCATGTTGTCATGGAGGTGTTTCAGGGCAACTGACCGGTACTTGACAGGCAGGACCAACTGTTTTCTTTCTGCCGTCCGGCGGTACAGGACTCCATTCTCCAAATGTAGTTGACTCCACTCATGAAGGAGCTTGCGAGTGGGCCCACCCACTGACCTTCTGACCTCATCAGTAAGAGCCTTCTTGGTCTCTTTCAGTTTTATTATTTCCCCTATTCCAGGGTCTTCTCGTTGGGCTTTTGCTAGGTCTTCGAGGCTTATTTCAGGCAGAAGTGAACGAGGTTGTGGCATTACATCAGCGCAGGAGGTGTAAAGTGCAGCTATCCATGCTACATCTTTCTTCTGAGCTGCCCTACCTCCTTCCCAGGTTGCATGCAGCACGTCCTGAGACAGCTCCTCAGTGCATGTTGTCACATAGTTGTCAATATCGAGTGGGATGCGTGAGAGAGTATCGGCGTCGATATTGCTTTTTCCAGGTCTGTATTTGATATTGAAGCGGAACTGCGATGCCCAACTGCATTAAGTTTTGCGGTGCTCATGACGTAGGTGAGTGGATTATTATCAGTGTAGATGGTAAAAAGTGGAGCGTAAAAGAGATAGTCCCTGAATTTCTCACACACTGCCCACTTCAGAGCCAGGAACTCGAGTTTTCCACTGTGGAGTCTGTAGTTCCGTTCCGCTGGGGTCAAAGTTCGTGATCCATATCCAATAACTCGCAGTTTCCCCCCCTGTTGCTGATAGAGGATTGCGCCAAGCCCCTTTTCTGATGCATCGGTGTGTAGGACGAATGGTTCCTCGAAGTTGGGGTATGCGAGGACTGGGGGTTTGGTCAGCATACTGACTAGCCTTTCCAAGGTGCTTTGGTGGTCAGCCTTCCAATCAATAGGTGTTTTGGACGGGAGTTGGGGACCCTTGAACTTGCAGTAATGTGGGGGGAGTTGGGGCATGGATGACTTGATTTGGAGCAGCTCATACAGTGGTTTCGCTATTTTAGCAAAGTCCTGTACGTAGGAACGGTACACAGCAAAGTAGTCAGTGTTAATTTTTCAGTGTTAGTTAAAATCAGCAGACTCCAGTGTTATTTTAACACTTAATTTAGTAAAACTAACACTCCCCAGATTAAATCCATGGAAGTGTTGGTGTAGATTTATGACGTTAATGAACTTTAACACCGCAGGTGTTGAATAAACCACACCTCTCATTTCCGGTGAAGAAGTTTTCTCCACAGTCTGCAGTCGCCATTTTCTCATGCTAATGCGGTTTTATTTGATTAAATATTATGTTTTAGGGCAATATTATCATGCGTAAT
>JAFBJQ010006583.1:149620-177131 GCA_016785345.1 Trinectes maculatus | reverse complement strand
CTGGAGTGTGTGTGTGTGTGTGTGTGTGTGTGTGTGTGTGTGTGTGTGTGTGTGTGTGTGTGTGTGTGCAACGTTATGAAAGAACAAGTCATAGTTAGACAATAGACCATCTCATTGCAGCAAAGCATGAGATTGTGTGTTTTTTTTTGTTTGTTTGTTTTTTTTGCAGTGTCAGGTTATCGCCCCCCCCCCCCACCATCGGGGGCGAGTAACACTGGCTGGAGAGAAAGAGGCGTCATGGCACATGGCAGAACAACGAGCAGGGAATCATTTATGAAGATATGTGCGATTCCGTTGGATGGGGGACAACAAGCGAGGACGACTCACACACACACACACACAAACACACACACACTGTTTATGTGCGCCACTGAGTAGAGGCCTGTGAGGGTGGTGTGGTGGTCGTGATGAGGGTTCTCCTGCAGACATTTACCTCATTTGGTTGTCATGGATACACAGCCGGAGGCCGGAGCTCTTGGACGCCGAGGCGGGAACAGGGAAGGAGAGGGATGCTGGGAAGCGTGGCCCCCAGTGTGGCTGCCTCTCTTCTCTTTCCATCCGTCAGCTAACTGGACCTGGCATTTAAAAAGCAAAAAAAAAAAAAAAAACAAGTCAGTATAACAGTAACCCTGTGAACCAGTCTGTGACTCTCACACCCCCCCTCCCCCACCCTCTTTGATTCGGTTGCAACAGACAGTGTAACACATAAGACACATAGTGTATCATTCCATGTTATGGCATTAAATAGGAGACGAGGGGCAACTTGAACACAAAAAAAATAATTAAATGAAATTAAAAGAATGTTGTGAAGAAGACGGTTTAGATGAAACATTTGGGTTTTAGTCACTTATTTGTTCGGCGTCGGTCTCCTGTTACTGCCTCCTCCTGACCTACACCATCAGGAAGTGAGCAGGAGCCAGAGGAGCCGAGGAGAGTAAACCTACCCTCAGAGAGGAAGCTCTGAATGAATAATGGCCTGCTGGTTTACAGTAGGATTAAGGGTTTAGGGGGCAGCAGAGGGTTCAGGTTGCAACAGTTCAAAAGGGGCCACACCTGATGCTCTTCTCTGTCAGAGTCAATGAAAGACACACATTCACATGGAAAATACATATAATACAGGAATGTTTCAGTGCATTAGCACCTTGTCTACTTTTAAAGGGATTTAATTTGGGATAAAATACTAAAAATGACATCATTTGTCATTTATATTATTAGAAAACATCACGCTCCGTCATTCTTAATCTTTATAAATAAACCAAACTTGAGTTAGCTCAATAAGAAAGAATAAATATGATATTTTTAACCTTGCTGTGTCACAAGAGGAATATAAATAAATTGTGGCAACGCTCGTCTATTTTTGGCCATAGAGCTGCATCTGCGCCATCATCTGACTGCAGCTCTCACTCTCATTAACCAAAAAAGGACAAAATAACAGTAAATAAATCACCACCCATTTGGCTTTGTTGGAATGCACCATAAAAAACCAAAACAGAAAATGTACCATGTCTGATCCCTGAGACATTAACCAGCACGAAAACCCCTCAGAGGAACTGAGACGCTCACCAGCCACCGCCTGGTCACATGTTTTTGGCAGCAACATTGGAATATCATTCGAAGCAGGGAGGGCGAGAGGTGAATCAGGGACACGGCGGCCAGGAACATCAGTGTATGCTTCTGGCAAACTGCTCAGCCACTGCATCAGAACACAGACTGGCAGGCTGGCCGAGTCCAATACCCTCAAATATCACCTCGTATATAAAAAGGGCTACAATATTGTGCATTACTAAGCATTAGCATTCAATTTCTGTCTTTATAGTCAGCAGTCAGACGCTGTATTTATAGCTCAGGTCATCTATTTCGCGCACAAAACCTTATTTATCGCCACAGAACGAGATGTTTATTTTTAAATGAGAGGGATAAAAAATGATTATAAGTCTGCAGCTGTTATTTGTCAGTCGTGAGAAATTAATTCAGCGTTTAAAGACCAAGATCAAAAGTCTAATACGAGCTCTGAAGGACAGAGTGGGTTTTTTTTTTTTTTTGAAACTAAATAGCTTGTTGTGATTTGACAGTGGGGAGTCGTATCAATATGTGATTGATGCCTGTTGAATGGGTGAAATGAATCCAGCTCAGCAAACACAGTGAAGATGAAGCAGCAGGAGGGGATGGGTGTTAGCGTTCCTCATACAGTCATCACACCTGAAGGCCTGATGTGGTTGAACCTCTTCAATTCAGGTATAATAGACGTTTCACCATGACCAAACATGGCTACCTTAAAAAAATATAATTGATCAACACTCAATTTCCAGAAAACATCAACTGACAAGGACAACCCGGAAACTCTATATAAATCAAAGGCAGAACATCATATTTTTGTTATGTTCTATAAATAAATGCAGGCGTTCATATGGCCCAGTTAGAGTTCAGAGACGTGATGGATGGAGGCGGCGGCCGGGCTCGTAAAGCGAACGGAACAAAAGAAGGCTGAAGACAGGTCGTGTTTGTTCTGGGCTTCATCAGTGGGACGTCCTTCCCTGTTTACCGCGTCCTCTCAGGACGCCATAAATGTCAAGGTCAACTCTCAGCTGTTTAACACGCCGTCAAACACGCACACACACTCTACACACACTCCCGCCACCTTAAATCACTTGCCGCCTGATGAATAGTTGCTGATGGAGAAACGGATAAAGCCTCACCCTCATCCTCCAAAGTTTCCTGCCGGCACCGGGAGCTCGTTCACACCGCTGCCAAAGGACGGAGGCAAACCGGGAAAGGTCATCGCTGTTTGTTCTCCTTTACGGCATCCATGTGACTGGATCTGTGAATACAAACAGAGGTAGGAAGGGGGTGGGGCGGTGTGGGTGCAGGTGGTGAGCGGATGAGGCAATAAACCCAAGGTCTCCATGCATCTCCACATGTTGTTGCAGTGTGTGTTTAAGACGTGGTTATTACTCACGGGGGCCATGACCAGCACCAGGCTGATGGTTTCATCAATATCCACTTCAGCAGCATCTGTCAGAACGCTCTCCACCTCGCCAGTCTTCAACCAGTTGCCAGTTTTTATGTCGTAGCACATCAATCCCGTACGTCACAGCCATGTCGACTGACTAATTAAACAGGTGTTTCACTCAACGTTATGGAGAAGTAAACATTAATTTTCCAATAGTTCATTATCATCAACTCACAGCAGCCTCACGCGTCTATTAATTAATAAAAAAAAACATTACACTTAATTACTTAAACTTAATAACTCGCCAGTAAAACTTTAAGAATTATTTTACAGTTCTACTGAAAGGAGCTCGTACTTAACCAAGCAGAGAGAGAGAATAATAACAATAATCAAATACAGGGGGTCCTCGAGTTACGACGGAGATCCGTTCCTGAGAATGTGTCGTAACGTAAGTCGGAACATACATTCATTGTGCCATTGTGAATACATTGTGCCACTAGATGTCGCTATAACACCACCCTACAATAAGAGTTTACTATGGTGAATTGCCTTTTGTCACTGTAGGGGTTGATATCGCGAGTGTAATGAGCATTTCCTTTAGATTTCTGATATCAACCGTGTAGACCCTGTGTTGTGAATAAACCTACGGTATTGCCACGATCCCGAACCCATCTGTGTGCGTGTGCATCTCCTTACCGGCTGCCGCTGCACCCCCCCACCCCCGCCAGCCGTCCATTTCACATAAGTAAACACAAGGCAGAGTAGCCTAGCTGTGCTGTGGAGGTGCTGGAGAGCCAGCAGGGGCGCTGAGAGACAGAGAGAGCGCTCACCAACTAGTTCCCGTGTGAAGTCTGTACGTATTTACGGGGCAAACCGCTTAAGCCGAAACAAGGAAGTTCACGGGAGATGTGTCGTAACCACAAAAACAACGTAACTCGCGACCGTCGTAACTCAAGGACCCCCTGTACTGTTTTTTTCCTTTGAAATAAGACCTTTCAATATTTCAAATTTTCAAAAAAAATGTGATGCACTGTAAAAAAAAGATGATCTCTATTCAAAATATTTAACCTTCATCAGTCTGACCCTATTATTTTTTCATTTATTTACAAAAAAAAATACAGATAACCTCATTTGTTACTATTGACTCAAGTGTTTTCGACATCAAAAGTAGAACAACACTTGACTTGAGATTAGTTTAATCTCTCCGCCTCATCCCTGATCCCGACACTGATATATTAAGACCATGAGGCCTGATGGGCCGTTAAACCCTCGCTCCGCTCCGTGTCAGTGACAAACACAGTGTGTACACAGAGGGGATAAACAGGGGGGAGAGAGGGGGGAGGGGCCAGGCAGACCGACAGGGGTCCAGATGTGGAGGCTTGCCCATCTCAGACGGAGCTGGAGCAGAGCAGATGGCGCTCTCCTCCATCACAGGCCTGGCTGAGATTAGTCGCTGTGAGAGGGGCCACATGACTGATGGAGGGCAGGGAGGGAAGTCCACATCTGTTTGGATTATTCAAGCAGGGAGGGAGCGGAGGGAACTGCAGGGGGCACCATGTATCTCTCACAGGGGTGGGGGGGGCTCGGGGGGGGGGGGGGGGGGGGGGGGGGGGGGGGGGGCTGACAGGAATAACGAAGATTTATAGACTTTTTTTTCAAAGACAAAACAAACAGAAACAAAGTTTGTTAAATGCACTTCACAGTCACAGTTTCTCTTTAAAGGGTCATTTCTTTCTTTCTTATACACAAGCATAAATGATTAGATGAGAAAACGTACGTACTGTTTCTATAGCGTGGAGCGCATGCTAATCTGGGATAGCATACAGCTAACTTTTTCGACTTTTCAAAGAGACTGACTTGACTTGTTCCTCCAACATTTCATTTCATTTCATCTGCCATTGCGATGATTACTGGCGCCATTATTTACACATGCGTGTATAAGCGTGCAGCATGGGCCCGGCCCTCGGCCTCGTTTGCTTTTAATCCCAACTCATCTCTGCTAATTAGAGACGAAATGTGAGTGCCACATGACGCGTTACTATAATCAAACGCTGAATGTCACGCAGACGCCGGCCAGACTACAGCGCCGTGCAGAATACAGTAAACGTGACTTAAATAATGAAAGCACCTGAGAGGATTTCATCTTGCAGAGAAACTGATCTGAGCGCTGTGACAGAGGATCCCGCCAGCGTGATGCAACGCTATTGCCAAGATACTCACTTAGCAGATGAGCTGCATGTGCCTGACCTTGACAAACAAATCGAACAGCGGAACTCGGTGACATAATGCTACAGTAAATATCGCCTTTAATGGCTTGGGCGAGAGACTTTTTTTATTTATTTTTATTTTTTTAATTTTTTTTTTTTGGAGCAGTGACTTGAGGTCGATGAAGAGGGAGGACTCTTTGTCAAAAGTTGTTAGATCAGTAGCTGCTCTGACGCCAGCGATGACCCGACTGAGGAGGTGGCTGAGACACTTCATCATCACGACTTGACAAACTATACAACAACATTCATCACCAGCAAAGTCAGTTTACTATTCCAATGTCCAAAAGCACAACAACACAACCCGGAAAGGTTAACTACTCATCCCTGCAAACCTCCAGCTGGAAACGTTAAGCCCATCGTCAGTAAAAAACCTTGACTCCGTGATCTCACCAGTGTAATTATGACATTCCTAAATGAATCATCACCTGGAATAGCATCATTACACACTAATGTGCCATAACCGGGCAGCGTGCTTCACTGGAGAGGTTTAAACTGTAATGATTGTTGTTTTGATTGTGTCATGAATATGTCGCTGGGAAATTAAAATTTCATGGTTAATGTTTGACATTAATATGTAAACATGTTGGAACAGTTTTACATAACAAGGCCAGTGTATGTGATACTACAGTGCACAGTACTGCAAGAGTCATATACTTTTGACTTTAAATACATATCATATAATCAGGGCAGTAAACGTAGTGCGTGTTGTAAATGTAGTTAATGATTTCAGTCAGAATTATAGCAGTGTTTACAGAGGACATTGAAACAGCTTGTACCCGAGTCATTTTGTTTAGAGAGGGAGTTGTACCTGTGTTTACACAGTGCATACATCACAGCAGCTGTCATCACAAAACCATAAACAGAAAAACAGCTGGAGAACTGTAAACAGATTATTTAACTCGACGAAAGAGCGACAAAAAGGTTAAAGAGAAGAACCTATTGGAAGGAATCGTTCATAACAGGATAAAAGCATTTTTATGGAAAGAAACTTCAAAGAAAGTTGAATTTATCACTAGACTGTGTGATTTGAATGAAGGAGTTTGTTTGGGGGTGCTTTTATTCTGAAATGCTCATATTTTAATAATTTGAATCTGATCATAATGTGAGTGATAAGAAAAGTATAGTTTTTTTTCTATAATCGTTGAGCTCCATTTGAACTCATAATATTAGCTAACAGACTCCCTCTGATCTCACTGAATATTCAGGCTGATCATTTCTTTAATGATTAAAACTGAGACGTGATTTTAATTAATAATGCGCCACGGTGAGTAAGTAGGTTAGCCAGTGATTGCCATCTAGTGACAGCTCAGAGTCACTGCATCAAGCTTCTGTGTATTAAACACAACATGGACAAGGTTTTAATGTTTCTGAATTCTGAAATCTGCCTGTTTTAGAAAAATTAAAATGCCTCCCATTTTTTATTCTAATCCCAAGAGACAGTAACTAAAACATAATTTTTCCTTTTTATTATTTTATTATGCTTTCAATGCAAAGGCAACCTGGCTAAACTGTTATAAGAATACCTGTTTGCATCTGCTCTGCTTACTTAAGAAAATAGTATTTTAGTGTTTAGTTAGAGGTTACTATGGTTCTATCTGGGAATGTTGTGCCAGAAACTGGACTTGGGGAAAGGGGAAATGTAAAAATATATGTTGTAAATCCTCCTTGCCACCAGCAGAGGTCAGAGATTAGCTGAAGCCCATGAAAAGGGAGGTAAGAAAGAAATATTTATAGAGCGCCTCACCACCATGGACCTTTAACGTTGTTTACATATCACGTGACAAGGAAAAAATGTTAATATGTGTGATAAATAAAGTAGAGCAGCATTTACCAAAATAAAAGTCTTAAACTGAAATGTACTAGTGATTTCAAATCACTATATTGTCTTTTTTTCCTATAATGACTGTACACAATTCCATGATTTTGTTTGTTGTTGTGGTTTGTTGTCTGGCAGCCTTGTAAGCTCTATTGTTTTTTTTTGTTTTGGTTTTTTTGGTCAGGCTATTATTTTTGAAAAGGTTAAAAATGTGAAGGGAATTGAATCATTTTGTTGGATCATTTTCTGTTTCGTCAGAAAGTCATGGAGTGAGTTGTCAGTGAAAACCATAATCTCCTTTTTCTTCAATGTGCCCTTTAACTCGCCTGAGATCCAGCTGAGATTAAAGCATTATCCCTTTCCATCAAATCTCTTCAGATCTTTCATCTACCCTTCCTCATACCAGGACAACCTTCACAGATCTGACTTTCAATGTTTTTTATTCTCCAGCAACTGGCTGCTGTTAACGCTTCAGCACAACACATCACATTACATTTCTTTACTTTGGATGACAACTTGTCACATACTGTAAATTTACTTATATGCTTACAACACATTTTTCCCCATTTGTCGCCTCTTACGATCAGCAAGGGGGCGCTAGGGACCTATTCTGCCCCGGGTCCCCACGGGGGTGGTTACTCCCAAAGTTTTTTTTTTTTTTAAGTTTCAAATAGCTTTTTAATCTTTTTAAGCATCTGTACTTGCTACAACAGTAGAATTCCTGTTTTTTAGTGCATTGATGCAATTAGTTGATTTTTTCTTCAATACTTTTTTAGAAATAAATTTTAATTACATTTTCATTATTTTACATAAATACACTTTTTATTTGCATTTCCTTTGAGAGTTTAAGATATAATAAACATACATCGCTGTATCATTCTGAACAAAAACCTCCATGTTGAATTTGCCCATATTATTATTTCCTGCATTCACACTGTCTGCAAAAAAAATTGCTTTTTTTTTGTGCCTGGGGATCATTTATCGTTCACTGTCCAGAAAAAAAAAGAATCATCCATGTAATCACCAAACTCTCAGTGTAACTACTCAGAGGAAATAAATTATACGCTCACATAAAATCAGTTTTGTTAATATTTATGAACTAACCTATTTTTGAAGTAAGAACCCAAAGGGATAAAAAAAAAACGTGAGCTTTAATAAATTGGAAAGAAGCTGATAAAAGCATCAGTGAGAGCACAGGACGACAGCAGAAGGTCTTTAATCCAGCCTGCTATCAGGATACATTTTCCTGTTCACTGATGCAAACAATTGCAGAATAAAATTCCTTTTGAAATAAAAGCTGAAATGGGGTGAGAAGCACAAGTCTGCCATCTATTGTTAATGAAGCAGCACTATATTTTACATCTCTATGACACAGGTCCATATTTTCACACAGTCACTTCACAAATGGACTGACTTCGACAAGTAGTGATGCAAACTTTTTTTATTTTATACATTTTAAAAAATAGTTAGAGTCACCTAAAGTTAATTGTAATATTCCCACATGTCTTAATTAAATAATATTAAAAAATAATAATAAAAGAAAATCCCCAAAATTACATTATCAGATACCCATGTCCCCATTTGAGCCTGTTATCAGTCACGTGCAATGTGTAACAACACAAATGCACCACATGGGGGTGCAAAGTCATAATAATTATTATTTTTTAAAATGTAAAATAACATGACATCCTCAAAGAACAACACAATGCTACTGACACTCTGTGATCTTATCCTGACCCCTGAACACCAGCTGATCGCCATCACACGCCATCACTCCAACATATCAACATACAAACAAGCATTGAATAGGTTTTACTACTTACCGTGTTTTTACTATGTTTTGGTTTTTGAAAGTCGTCCTGTCTGCTATAACACATGGCAGACAAACAAGGTGAGGATATTAAGTGTTACAGGCTTTATTATGCAAAATTCCCTGCTCTGTATATAGTTCCAATGCTAATGCCTGGTTCTCTGCCAGCCACTCTGGCTCTGCTCTGGCTCTGCTCTGGAAAAGACCGAGCAGCAGTTTGAACAGATAGAAGCAAAGGGGCATCGGTTTTTATGCCGAATCTGGGTGACATCAAACTCAGCGACCCCTCGTCCCACTTTAAATAACAGAGGATATGAAACATAAATGATCCTGTAAAACTCAATGAACGAATCCTGTGAGTGAAACTAGTCTGGGTTTTGTCACCTGTAATAGCATATATATATATATATATATATATATATATATATATATATATATATATACACACACACATACAGACAATAAATAAATCTATATTAGTTAAGTGCCTTTTTTTCTTTCCGCTTTGTTCTCAGACAAATTTCAAATAAAAGGTTCCTAAGAATAATATGGAATAAAAATAAAAACCCTCCACCATGAGGTGAAACTTCACGTCTCCACACTCCAAACACTTTGAGGGCGACAGGTGTAAAGAGGAGGAAGCATCTAGAAGCTATAAACTTGAAAGGCTTTTTTCTGAGAGAATCAGAAGAGTTAACTAGGTGAGTCGAGGGGTGGGGGTGGGGGGGTGTTGAAGGGGGAGGAAGGGAGGCAGGAAGGGGGTTTGTGGGGGGGGTGATACTTCTCTGGAAAATGTATTGGTCTAGTTGGAAAAACAGGTCCAAAAAAAAAAAAAAGAGAGAGAAAAGCAGGAAAATTTAGGGGTGAGGGGAACCGGAGCTGTGGCCTGTGGATGAACCCATCGGGGACTTTGCTTGGAGGGGTCATTCCAAGTTCAGGTCTTTCCCTCGCTGACTCTGCGAGAGCGGAGGAGCTGTCCATGGCTGAAGGGGCCTGCTCTTGACGGCCTCCAGCCCCTGCTGCGAGCCTCCCAGGGGCCCTGTAACACAAACCCATTTCCAGCAGGAGTGCTGTGGGGTGTGAGGGGATCGGGGTCATGCCCTGGGTAAACGCAGGTCAATCCGGGAGTGGGGGTTGGGGGGAATGAAGATAGCCACCTTGGCCAATAAATATTTTCCTGACAGTCAGATGAGGGTTTGTTTTTGGAAGCTCTCGTCCCCGTGTGTCTTTGCAGAGGCTCGTGTTACTCCTGCGATGTGAAAAACCCAAACTGTGCAGCCGCACCGAGAAAATAACCTGTCAGCCAAAGTGAAAAAAAAAAACAAAAAAAAACTTTTATTGCCCATTCAGCACTTCTCGGCTTCTCGTCTGTTTGCGAGTAAACGAAGACCAGCGCCGACACCAGGTGGATGTCTTGTCTTGACCGTGCATATGGAGCAGACGCATGTGACGGCTTTTTTTTTTTTTTTTTGAAAAAGACAAATGAGGGCCTATCTATCACTTGACACTCACCGGCCCAACAGCATGTCAGGGGTGGCCAACTAATCAGGCAGTTTGCACAGGCAGCACAGCATGGGCCCTTTGAGTGGATAAGTGGTCCCTCCCATAATGTCAAGAGTGAAGCCTGTAGCAGGGGTTAGGGAGAGGTTGGCGGGGAGTTAATGAGATGACTGGTGGGGTGATCAGCAAGAGCAGTTTGAAGACCTATGACACGACACGGCACAAGACTCACATCGATAGAGACGGACGCGCTGGCTAGATTTATGAAGCGTCCGGCTAACGGCGAATCGCGAGCTCGTACGCGTCGCGAGTCAAGAGTACAAAAGCAGCCCGTTTGTGTCCTCCAGTAGGACCTGGATTAGTGTGTCACAGGTCAGCGTGTGGACAATGGCCGGAACGCACACTGACTCATCATCTTTCCTGGGCCACATGAGCGAAATCACTGAGGGCGATGTTGAAATTGCCCGTGACTCATTGAGCGAGGAGAAAAACACGGTAACGTTGTCCAGAGCAGATCAGGGCCACATCAGGACGTCTTGCTCGTGCTCTGCCGCTCGTCTCCTGCAGAGCCGTTGTTACTATTTGCAGCCTTTGACTGCATTTGATGAACAGTGACAATGTGCTCCTCTCCCCCTCAGATGATTAACACACATTCAGCTGCACACACTTTCTTCTTCTCTGTTAAAAAAAGCTGCACCTCAGTGAGCAGTGCTTATTAATAATTCATCATGGCTGCATGTTTTGTTTTGTTTTTTTCCTAACAGCCATAGCTCAGCGAACTTTTCATACCAGCTCTGCTGTATCTTCAATCTTCAAACATTATGCCTGGCTATCTGCCCGATCGCTGCAGCATGAGACGTGATCCACTGCGTTCTTCACCATCTCCGCGTCAGAGACCAAGCAAGACACAACGCTTCGATACAATTCCTGTCATTTTTACATTCTTCATAACTTATGCAAATAAAAGTCAAGTGTGTTAAATGATATTGATGCACTCAACTGTCCATTTCTCTCCAGGTCTGTAAAACTTTAGAGTGCAAAATGACTCATTTTGCAAAAGAACCATCGTCAGTGTTTTATTATGCTACTGAGTCACTATTATAGCACGCAGGCAACTGGCGGCGCTAATATTAACTGCTTTCTATATGCGCGTCGGTGGCGGAAGCCATTTGATAACCTGCGAGCTAATGTGACATAACAAAAGCGGATAATGTTTCTCACTGAAATATAGTTGAATACGAGTTATATAACGTCGCATACAGATGAAAAGCACGGCAGAATCTAAAATTACTTTTAGATACTTAGTCATCGACAACGACGACAACAACAAAAAGGGGCTGAGTTTTATTCCCTTTAAATCCTGAGTGAATACCGTCGTCCTGACAACTGCCACTTTGTTGTGAAGGGGTATTTTGTGGCGCACAAAGGCACCTCATTCCACAAGCCTGATAAGGATGTTAGAGTGTCTGGTACTTAAAGACATTTTGTCTCCATTGGCAGGTCGGCGGAGACTTGTCTCGGATGCCAGCAGACAGTTTCTGTCTTGTTGACGACAGTGTGATAGAAATAGAGAGCGAGGGGAAAACAGGAGGGGTTGTGAAAAAACACAGCGTGAAGGGAGAGGCTGGGGGGAGGGGGTGGGGGGGCAGGGAGGTGAAGGAGGGTGCAGGGGGAACCGAGAGGGGGGCTGTGCGTGAGTAGAGGACCTCCCCGTGAACTGTGTAGTCGCGAGCCGGGTCATTGGGGCGAGGTTGTCAGAGCGTGCCTGAAACAGTACACCCAGGGGTTCAGCCAGAGTTCACACACTCAGTGTGCAAGATCCATGTCCCTCAGTCAGCGCTCGCCAGCCGCGCACCAGCATGTGCACAGCAACACGGCGAAAAAACACTCACGTGTATCACCGCCACGCATGCATATGCACTAAGCAGCAACAGGCCGTACACAGCACACGCCGCGTTGTTTTTCCCGTAGCGATCGGCGCGCTTTAGCTCCGGACTGATTGGGAAATCGCGAAACCAAAACGAGCCAACGGCGAGAGTCTCGCGGCGTCTTTCGATATGCTCGCTGAAGTGTTGTTTCCAGATCAGAGCAAATCCCAAAGTTCATCTGGGGGAGATCCATGCAAAATAAACACGCAATAAGAGGAGTGAGTCGACTCTCAGAAACGCACAACGGTAACTGATAGCGTCCATAGCCAGTAACAACACCAACAACATCAACACCGCGAATGTCGTAACACATTGAGAAAGGGTTTTTTTTTTGTTTGCTTTTTGTTTAGGTTCTTTTTTCTTTTTTTTTTAAATTCCAGTCAGTGTGGTTTCAATAGGAGAGGCCACTAAGCCAGAATCCCCTCTGTGTGACTGAGCTCTTTGTGGGAAAGCTGTCTGCTTTACTTCCATTGAAGACTGGTTGGCCCATTGTCAAACCCAGAGCTTGACCTGGTGTTGAACCCAATTGTCAAACTTGCAGTGTAGTGTGGGACCTTGATGGGGGAGGAGAGGCACCGGAGTGTGGTTTAGCTGACTGAGGCAAGCGTTTGTCATCTCTGGGTCCTTGAGAGAATTCTGCGTCATGATTTCATACGGCTCTGCTAATGTAGTAAAAAGCTGTGCAAAGTGGAATTTCCCATTCCAAATGTTTTTTCCCCCCTCCGTATAATTAACGTGACGATCCAGTCCTTAAGGCATATTCTCACATTTCACCTCCAGTCATGTGGTGACCACCCCATTCTCTCTCTCCCCCCCAATTCTCACGCTGGGGATAACTCTTGTCTTGTGTGTCACATGAGGATTTGACAGACAGGCCCAGCTGTGGCAGTCAGGCGCCAGAGCACCACGCCCGCCGAGTCCAAGGCAGACAAGGCCCAAACCCAGAACAATTCAGTCTTTGTGGATCTACTGGAAACCATCAACTGCATCCAAATGACCTTAAGCTTTAGATACAAGCCAGATGTTGGAATTCCTCGGCTCAGTTCAATCCCAGTCCAGTCTGGCTCATCCAAGCCCAGCAGCAGAGCAGTGGCAGGGAACGGGGACTGGTGGTTCTGATCGTTCTGTTAGTCGAAACCCAGTCGGATCCAACACGACAGTATGTTTCAGCCCGTCCATTTGCTCAACACAGTAGAACTGTCTAATTGAACAAATGTGCGAAATCGCAGAGTTTTAACTCGGAGCTTTGTGACAATTGGAAACAGGTTGCCGTGTAGTTTTCATCGTTTCGATGAAATGCTTTATAATGTACCAAACCCAGTCGCGTCTCACGAGGGCAGCTGCGTTGCACATTACTTTATGTATAATTCCCCCTTTCAACCAAATTAACCCCAGATGCCCTCCGCTAGATTAGTTATACTTTATGGAATGAGTTAGCGGCGCACTAAACCTGCTTTAACTGATGTTGCCGCCCGAGGCCGCCTGAATTAATGAAGGAGTTTAACACCACTTTCCGCGGCGTTTCCGTTCTCAGTTCAAACGAGAGAAGCCTATCGCGCATTCGTGATCTTCAGAAGGTCGCGATATCTTGTAAGGTCTTCAGAGGACCAGATCTGATACGTCCGCCCTGATCTAGTGGGAGACTCATTTGTCCTTTTGTAGGGTAATTACAGCAGGCTGTGCGACCACCCCCCACATTCCCAGCCAACCTTTCCCCTCAAAGGTGTTGAACAAGCAATTACTCTTCTTGGCTCCTGTGTGAAGGGTATGAACACAAACTGGCTATTCCCACTCCCTGTCCGTTGCTCATTTCTCTCTCGCACTCTCTACGGTATTCATAGTACGTAGAAAACATACAAGTGCAACATAAACACATGGAGCCAACTTAAGGTTCAGTAGCGTGTCATGTGTGGGAGGATGGCCTCTGTGGCTTTGCCTCCCACAGCCCCATCTCCTTTTAAAGCTGAACTTTGAGTGGCTGTTTTCCTTGAGATATGGTAGGGACATTAAAATACTTGTTGCAGCTTTTTGTTTTAGTCATCACTCATCGAGAGAGCTCGCTCACTGACTTTTTTTTTTTTTTCCCCTATAATCTCTGAATGATGTCAAAGTGCTCCTTCTGTTTTGGTAAAGCTGAGCAGTTAAGAATTGCGGGAGACTTTCGAGTGCGACTGTTGCTCAGGAACATAACTAGGCCCCATGCTGACTCAATGTTTTAGAAAAGTTCTCTGCAGCTCTCCCGCGCGGCTTGATAACCCACATCCTCTCCTCAAAAACCCCACAGTAACTGCTCTCCAGAGGGATGCTTTCATCCTGACGCACACTGTGTGTTTGGTCTGTTTCCATTTAGCTAAGTTCAGGTGTAGTTCACAGAGGCCGCCAACCGGAGTCACGTGACCCGCCTGCAGTCTGTGGGCTTAGGAGCCTTTGTTTGTGCAATATATCCCAGTGATAGATCGAGAGCTTCTGTGCCAAGAGAACTCTAAAAAGGTCTTAACTGTCAGCTTTTTCTTATAAGCCAAGAAAATATGCTTTATACGGCATCTATTTACGCTCCTGTCGCTATCTTCAACGTTTCTGTGTCGCAGACAGGATGAGGGAACTGCCATGTTAGAAAAGGTTGCGTAACCTGTTGATATCGGCTCTGTTTTTCCGACGAGGGCACCGAGAGGACACTGCCCTCCATCTGACCCACATCTGATTCACCTTGAGCAAGGCAGGCAGGCAGGCTGCTGGCAACGCACACCGAGCCACAGAGTTCACTTGTGCTGCGACGCTGTTGCGTAATCTACGAGGAAGCTGGTCTGCAATAAATAAATCTGGCTGAAACGGTCCATCTGGGAACAACATTTTTCAGCCGAGCTCCATCCTGACGTGATGCCTGGTGGGCTTTATAAATATCCTGAGCCCATCCGCGCAATGTGAACTGTGTTTCACCCTCCCACACCCTTTCCCTTTGAGTGTTTGCCTTCTGCTCACAGTGAAAAGCAGGCTTTACTTTGCTTTGTTTGTCCCTCAGCGCTTACCTCCCACTTTCTCCCTGTTAACTGTCAGCGTTCAAAAGCAGAACACTGGGAACCACATGTGAAAGAGAACTCCTTTGGCTTCACAGTGTAGGTGAATGACCCAGAGGGATTTGGTTTTGATGTCATGTGGAGGCTCGGGAAGACCGAACTGTGACTCAAAATCTGCAGCGGGCTCTTTAACGAAACCAGTATGGCGATGTTTTATCTCAAATTCAGAAAAAGCCATAGTGAAAGTAGGCTATTATTTATAAAAATTAAAAAATAAATTTTAAAAAACTGCAAGCGAGCACTTTCCCCCACGTGTGCCGCCGCGGTGCTCTGATCTACTGGTCTCCTCAATCACACCCACTGCCACGATAAAAGATCCCAGAAACAAAACTTAATGCACAACAGGCGATAGCGGAGACACAGTTTTCTGTGTAGCACTAAAACCTTTTTCCTGCAAAGATCGACACAGAGATGTTGTGCTCCTCTCAGCCTGCAGCGGAGAAACCAGGGTGGAGATACGGCTGGCGGCTGGTGATGAATAGAATACATGGGAAGCTTTTCCCCTACTACCAAGTGTTTGACCTTGTTTTTGTAGAACTCCTCCTCCATCCATCCATCCAATGCATATGTATTACGCGTCTACCTATAAAGTCATTCTTTAAGTCGCCAGGAGTCGCCGAAGTGATTGAATATTTCATGGAAGCATCAACGGGATGAAAAAACGTCATTTCAAAACCTGCAGGGATGAGATAAGAGTTTTTAAATGAATGCCACACAACCAGTGTTGCACCATTTATTTCATATTTCACATGTCCCTCTGAGTTTCATGTGTCTCAAGGCAACTTTACGAATGTGTAGACTGCGTCTCGTTTCCGACATTTATCTGCTGCGCTCTGTTTGTCCATGCGAGTGTGTTTTTGAGGACTGACACCCTCTGTGCTTGCTGCTCCCTTTGACCTTTGACACCACTGTGTATAATAACTCTTACGGTCTGACAGGTCAACTTAGGCGTCACGGCTGGCTCCTCGCTGTGGGTTAGACCTGAGCCTTTTTATCACACTACCAACTCTGTGATGGATGAACCCGGCAACAAAGTGGTGAATGGGCTAACGGTATTGTCCGGAGAAAGCGGATAAGGAGTTGTAAAAAATAGCACCTCGCAGTACTCCACTCCACTACCTTCTCACTTCAGGGCAGCATCCCCCAGTACACAAAGCAACTAGATATATGGGGTAGTAGTCAACTGCTCACACAGCCAGTCTCTGATGCTATTTGTGCCGGTGCGGCGCAAGATGATTAACAACTTTAGCATAAAATATGCCAAATTCTGTGATTTGACTTGCTCCCAAGCAATGAAAATAACCATTTCCAGACTAAAGGAGTAGAAAGACATTCCCATCAACATTTCCAAGCGTATATGGATATTGTGCGTTTTGAATATGCATCATATGCAGCAATTCAAGCCTTGAACTCAAAGGGGAGCCAACTGGAGCCAGGAATCTGGGAGTCACCGAATCTGTGTGTGATGTGAATAACGGCTGAATCCTGCACTGGCTGGAGCTTTACATGCATTCAGCATCACTGCACAACCGGCCAAATGGACTCCAGATCCGGGCGACTATAATACATTTAATGGACCGTTGGACGCTGTCTTTCCAAGCCCCTGTGCAGGAATTACTAATGCTTGGACTGCATATAGGAAAAATACACTCAGACTTGTTGCTCCCTGTCTGTTAAAGTATAGAGAAGACTCATTGGTTATTACCGTTCAAGTTCGACTCACGTAAGCAAATCCAGGGTCAGAAAAGTTTGTTGAACTTTAATAACCGTTTTAAGACCATAGCACGATTCAAAATAAACTGGAGTGTCCGGCACAGACATCTGGGAATGTTGCCACAGCTGAGACAACTACACTCTCCCATTTCTCCCCAGGCGACCAAACCTCAGTCCTCTGCTTCCACCTGCGCCTGGTCACTCACCCTGGAGCTGACCACCTTCAGCACTGACGAGCCCTTCCAATCCCCTTCTTATTTATTCAGTGTTTGGCTAACCCTGCTCTGAACCTGCCCCGCGAGATTCCCGAGCATTTTCGCCTTCCCCTTCCAGCATACGTGCGCTACATGCTTCCTCGACCTAATTCCATCCCGACATGCTTCTTCTCCCTCCCCTGCTTTCGCAACGTCCCACGTCGCACAGAATGAGAAACAGGCCGTCGAAGGAGGCTCGGGTTGACTTTTAGCGAAGACCGAGCCCCTCCCCGCCCAGCGCGGGTCACCTTGTGACCGCGATGTGCGGCCCTATCGCGAACGCACAGGAGGGCATTTATGGTTCGCTGGGATTCAAATGAATGTTTATGAGCCTTGTCGCGGGCTTTTACAGCCACTCTCACGGGTTGGCGTTTGGTTAAGTGTGCTTGCTTTGACTCGTGCTCAGATGTGGGGTGTCTGGCTCCGAGATCTCCGAATCGCCCCGTGTGTCTGTTCATAGTGGGTTAAAGAAAGTACTCGCATGGCTGATGGCTAACATGGCAGTTGGGACTTGCTGTAATAAACATAAGCAGACAGGAGAATGCATACTGACCTTTGGGCTCTGTGGAACAGCAAAACTAATGATACCCACCTGTCAGGCAGAAACTGTCAAACAGCCCTGGGGGCAGAGATGGACTGGCCATCGGTACTACCTGGACAAATCCCAGTGGACGCTGGGACATTGTTGTTCCTTAACTGAACCTTAAAATAAAATCCATGTATTTTTCCATGTCAGTGCATACTGAGCATTTGGGTCGATTTGCACTCACGTCTTTCTCAACATTTGTCAATAATAGCTGCAATAGCCGTTTGAGACCTAGACCTGAGCCACATTTGCAGAGATCCTGATCTGTATGTATCCGTATCTGTATATTTATTTTCAGCACAGTCAGCAGACGACGAGGAATCATTGGAAAAGCTTGTTTTTCCGAAGCTTTGGCATTTAGTACATCTGCATTTATACACCACACACATTTTAATCCATATAAAAAAACACTGCATTCATGACCTATCTCACAACAACGAAGGAAACTGTACAAGTAGCATAAAGACAAATCTGCAAGCTTGCAGTTTTACTCATTGTTGCTCTTTCCTTCCATCTATTTACCGTCAACAATCTACAAGCATAAACCCTCCTTAACCTCACTAGTTAGTTTGTTGCAGGTCACACAACCTACGAGTTTCAATTACATATTCCACCTTAAATGCATTTAGAAAAGGTTCTCTGTGCTTGGCTCGTTTCATTAGTCAGAGTGGGCTCCGTGTGCTAAGCTGCAGGCTAATCTCTAAATTACAGGTGTCAAATAACTGCGAGGACAGAGTGCTCTCATTGGAGCCGGCTGGTGAACTACAGGTGGTAAACACGCTAAGTCAAGTAAAATAAAGAAAATGCTGCTTATGCGTCGCAGGTCTGCTCAGGTGGACCTCGACAAACACACACACACACACAAACAAACCAACAGGCGAACACATTTGCGTGATGATTAACTTGAGGCACAGAAGAACCTGTTTGAGTGCAACACCTTCAGTCTACTATTTGATCTGACTGGCGAGTCAGTGAGTCAGATATCCCGTGGCTCACCATCTCCATGGTGTTAAACACCTGCACAAATGCTTTTGGTTCAAAAAATATTGATTACTCAGCAACATTTATCACACATACATTTTCCTGTGCTTTTTTCTTAATGACGAATACGAGCCAAACTAAAAAGAAAGCGTTTCATAACAGACCACAGAATAGTTTGCTTGATCCTTCATAACTGACGCCTCCGTGTGACTGCTGTCGATCCAGGGAGGAATAAATGCAACAGACCCTGCCTGTCCATGTTCACTGAATTGGGGTTGGACCACTATGGAGCCTGACTAATAACTTCATCATGTTTATACGGACTTCCACCGTCCTCCTGCACCACTTTCTGACAGCAGAGAAGAAGCAGCGTGTGCGTTTTATGTTTTGACAACATTGTCTGTCACAGTCACTGATCTCGTGCTCGGAATAAATCAAAAGTGTTATCACAGTGCCAAGGGAGGCAAACATCCAGAAACAAAACAACATGTACCTCCCTGAGGATTCTTTCTTTTTTTTTTTTTTACACAAAGAAACACAGCGTGTCTCTAAAACTCTGTTTTATTACTTTGTTTTGATTCAAAAGACACATTTTTAAAAAAAAAGGACAGATTAAAAAAAAAGAAGAAGTAGTAGTGTAAAAACAGACTAAACGCGTCACAATAAAATTCCCAGAATAACTACTGGTACAGACCTATGCATGGCTTCTGTTCAATGGCATCCAGTCCTCCATACATCCATATACAGATATGCACTCACACATTCAAATGGGACTGGGACAGTTTCCTGCAGCTTATCGATCAGTTCGACCTGCAGACTTAACTCCCACGTGAAATGTCCCCTAAATATATTGTCTTCACACTATCAAAGGGGCCTCCACCACTTCCAGATGTTTAAGGTCCATATTCCCTTCATTATACCCCAGAGGTGTTGAGGTCGCACTCACATTCTGTGACATCCGGCGCTCATGTCCTCCCTTTGAACGTGTTCATGCAGGTGTAAGTCCCAGAGAACTTGTGGATTTCTTCAAGTGCTTTCTGCGGCATGAAGCTAAAACGTGCAAAGACCAGCGAGGGAACGTTAAGCATGAAGCAAGCGGAACAAAGCAAACCAAACGGAAAAAGGATAGCGTGATAGTGCGTTTACCTTTTAAGAAGGACAAGGGCATGCATTGTCCAGGGCAGGTAGAGGAAGGCCTTGTCGGTTCTGACTGCATCCACAGTCCTCTGGGCAACCACCTCAGGGTTGAGAGGAGGAAAGAGCTGGGGGAACCTAAAGGAGACAGCAGGGAGTCGATTCGTGATGAGTTTAACACTTCTCATGGAAGGATTCGAAATTAACTTTTCAACTTTGACTTCAAATTTTGGATGATCATAAAGGGACGCAGAGGGTCAACAATACAACACTATGACAGTGTGGCGATGATTGACTGGTATTGAGGAATTCCCATTCTCCGACTGTCCAGTTTGGGTGAGCCGGTGTCCGGCGGCCTCAGACTTCGGCTCTTGGCTGACATACTTGGAATCTGACGTGGTTCTCTGCTGTTTGAGACCACCTACCTCAAGGTCTGACGCGTTATGTGATCCGAGTTTCTTTCTTGCTCACCACAGCTGTAAAGTGGTTTTCTGAGTAAGCAAAGCCGTTCTATCAGCTCCAACCACTTTGGCCACTTTCCACTGACCTCATCCACCAGGTTTTTATTTCCAATTAGTGCTGCTCACTGGACATTTTCTGTTTCTCTGTCCTTTATGGGTCCCCCCCCCCATTCTGTTGCTAGATGTGAACATTAAGCGACCCTTCAGACTTGTATCTGCATGACTGCGTGTGTTGCCCTGCAGCAACACGACTAGCTGAGTGGCCGACTGCATGAGTAAGCAGGTGTTGCTGGAAAACCACTATGTGAGTGTAAATATTGGTGGAAGCCTCAAAACTGTACAGCAAATGTTTGTGACATTCCCCGAAGCTACAGCACAACAGCGTCAAAGGCAGGCTGTGCTCATACACCTGTACAGGAACGCCGCGTCACAGACGCTTAACGTCTCTCACTGAGTTTAGCAATACAAGAAAAGTCCAACGAATCGAAGTTAGGTGTGTAAGGGACAAAAACAGCCACTAGGGGGCAGCCAGCATGGGTGAAAATACAACGAACGTTGATCGTCGATAACTACCTGGACAGGGGAAGATTATAATTCATTAAAATGGCGTCTCACCTGACCCTCATGCCCTGGAACATCTCCGTGTTGGTGTGGAAGGGGAGCACGGTGGTGCAGCCGACGCCAGGACAGTCCAGCAGGCCCAGGGTCAGGCTCTCCATGAAGGCCAGCGACGAGGCCTTGGAGGTGCAGTAATCTATGGCCCCGGGAATGGGAGACTGGGACAGGATGGAGTTGATGCACACGACGTGGCCGTGCTGCAGCTCCAGCATTCGAGGCAGGAAGGCCTTTGTAGTCTGAGACAAGGGGAAGAAAATGAATGGGGGGATGAAGACAAGGAGAAAGGAGGAGTGCGGTGAAATACATTCAGTAAAGAGGTAAACATTGTAACCGCAGATTGAATTTCCATTTTCCATTTAGTTGATAAATGCATTTCTGTCTGCTTAATGAAACAAGGCTTTTGATCTACCGTCAAAATGAAAACGCCATCAGGGGGGGTTTGAAAAACCCCACTTAACGGTTATGATTGGCAAGTCTGGTGTCGCCTACTGTATATACTGACGTGCTATGATCAAAATATGGAATCGATACGGGTAATTTGCAAGGAAATCCCCCACTTCTCCGTGTGAACTCCTGCTGCCGTCTTACCCAGAACTGTCCCAAGGTGTTGATGTGTTGGGATTTCATCAGGGCGTCGTCGTCGCTGTCCATCAGACTTTTGCCGTGAACCACAGCTGCGTTGTTCACCAATATTGTAACATCCCCCACCTGAGATTAACAAGCACAACAACGAGAAGAAATAATAAAAATTAAATTTTAAAAAAACGCTGGCAAACGTTTCCTGTCTGCTTTCATGAGATGACGCACCAGAGCTGTCAGAAATCTTCCCCGCTCCTATACAGATATTGCAGATGAAGTGTAATCTATACACCAGATGGGAGACAGAGAGGCTCGAAGCCAATACGTTACAGGAGAGACACAGAGGCATCCCGGGGAAAGATTTTATGATGTGTGTGTTGCACTGCGAGCAAAAGACGTTGATCTGCGTTCAAGCAGAAAACGTCTTTATAAACATCAAAAAAAAAAACCCAAAAAAAACCACGACGTACCTTTTCTCTAACCACCTTGGCCTGCTTGTAAACTTCCTCCCGATTGGCCACATCACACAGGAAGTAATGGCACTCTGTTCCCGAGAGGGAAATCTCTTCACTTGTTTCTTTCAGGCACTTCTCCGTGCGGCCCCACAAGATCACCTGGTGATAAAAAAAAGAGAGAGAGAAAAAGAAAAGCATGAGCAAAAGGGTTAGAAAGGAATAGAAAAGTGTCCCGTGATAAATCCGGCGAGGGGACATAAAGGGTTGGTTTTTGTTTACAGCCGGTCGTGAATACAACGTTACATGAGTTTTGTGCAATTTTCCTGCGCTCTTTTCATTCCGGGAACAGAGAGGCCGTTTTCAATCCAACAAATAGCTCTCGAGCAAGATTAAAGGCTGGGGGGGAGGGGGGGGGCGATGTTGTGTGAATGAACCGTCTCTTCATCCACCCGGAGACCAAATGAAGGCTGGTCATTTGAGCAGGGGACATGGGGTTGGACGGAAAGGTGGGGGTGGTGGGGGTTAGCGATTGGGCAATTAGATCTGTCAGTCTGTGGGGGTCAGGGAAAGGTAATGAAATCAGGGGGATGAGCCCTCCTCGTCTCTCCAACACAAATTCTCAGAGAGATTACACGGCCTGTTGGGCAGATGAGCTCTGTCATCTCTGGTCAGGGAGCCTGGAGAACGCAGCGCGTGTGAAGCGCTGAGGACGCCAGTGTGGGATCTGGCTGGTCGCCCGTGACCGAGGTTAATATTTGAGCAGAAAGTCTTCTGGAAAGTGATCTTTTATATGATGCCACAGCGAGAGAGGGAGAGAGAGAGAGAGAACAATGTATACACACACGCATACACACACACATGCATACACACACAAAGGAAATCAGGTCTGTCTGTTTAGCCCATGGATCATTAGAGTCATTCCAGTTGTTTTCTACCATTGTTTATGTGTAAACACAGACTTCGTCAATGGCTAAGAAGAGTATATTCATCTAGACATGAAGAAGGGCGGGGGAGGGGGGAGGGGGGGGGGGGGGGGGGGGGGGGGGGGGGTTGTTGTGTGAATGAACCGTCTCTTCATCCACCCGGAGACCAAATGAAGGCTGGTCATTTGAGCAGGGGACATGGGGTTGGACGGAAAGGTGGGGGTGGTGGGGGTTAGCGATTGGGCAATTAGATCTGTCAGTCTGTGGGGGTCAGGGAAAGGTAATGAAATCAGGGGGATGAGCCCTCCTCGTCTCTCCAACACACATACTCAGAGAGATTACACGGCCTGTTGGGCAGATGAGCTCTGTCATCTCTGGTCAGGGAGCCTGGAGAACGCAGCGCGTGTGAAGCGCTGAGGACGCCAGTGTGGGATCTGGCTGGTCGCCCGTGACCGAGGTTAATATTTGAGCAGAAAGTCTTCTGGAAAGTGATCTTTTATATGATGCCACAGCAAGAGAGGGAGAGAGAGAGAGAGAACAATGTATACACACACGCACACGCACACACACATACAAAGGAAATCAGGTCCGTCTGTTTAGCCCATGGATCATTAGAGCCATTCCAGTTGTTTTCTACCATTGTTTATGTGTAAACACAGACTTCGTCAATGGCTAAGAAGAATATATTCATCTAGACATGAAAGATGTGAGATAGTGTGACATATGTATATATATGTGTGTGTGTGTGTGTGTGTGTGTGTGTGTGTGTATATATATATATATATATATGCATACATGTGTATGTGTATGTATACATACATACATATATACATATTCATATGTGTATATATATACACATACATAATGCATCTAGCAACCTCTGCCTCCTCCACTAATGGGTGGTAAAGTGAAACTGAGATTCCTTTTCGGAATACTTTCCGAGAACATGTGGGGATTTCACAGAGCCAGTCTTTTCAAAACTTTACTCAGCCTTCGTCCAGGTCCAAAAATAACACGCTGGCAAACGCAGTATATTAACTTTCACAGTCCTTAAAAACCCACCACATTGCTGCACTGCCATTAACTTTAACACAGCGTTCCTGTGCCAGCAAATATTCCCCAGCAAACCCAAGGTAGAAGTCCGACGCTGCTGAGCTTGAGAGAAATGAGACTACAGACTGGAACGTCTCCTTTCATTCCTTTATCAGATCCATTCGCTGCACTTCCTCTGCAAACGGCCCTTGTTTGAGTCGCCTCTGACCGTTTCGTTTTTTTTTTGTTTGCTTCATTTGCAAGCCCATTAACGTAATCAGCGGAGGCAGACAGGTCTTGATAAACGACTGAAAGCTTTTAATGGGATTTGAGCCTCACAAACAAAGCTGACAGCTCTCATTAAAAGTCGGCCCTCAAACTGTTACACTGATATTTGACTTCATTAGGTTTTATCAGCCGTCACAACACGCGGGGCCCTCAGAGCAAACAAGCCCTGGCCAAATTGCTACGTGGACAGAAACGGTAAGAAAACACATTTTTAATTGATCACTCTAACTAGGGATGACTCGGAAGAGTCGATTAGCAAAACCGCTATCAGTGAAAGCGCTAAACGACGAATGCATGTGGCAAAAGTTTGGAACGAGGTCGCAGGAGAGAGCGCAAATGTAAACTCTATGCAGGGATGTGTGTGTTACAATGACACGCTATCTCCCAGGTCTGAGTGTATGGGTGGGTGAGGAACCCTCCTGATCCAGGCCCACTGTGGGGGCCGGCGGAGAGGCAGCGCTCACAGAGGGGGCAGCAGGAGTTCAGGAGGCAGTCGCCTGCCGCTGTCTAATTACTGCAGAGACAGCAAGGTCAGTTGCAGGGCAATACCCAGCTGGGAGTGGTGTGCTTCCCGCCTCCAGCACAAACACACACACACACACACGCACACAAACCTGTTGTTAGTGTCTGGGTTTGGTTCATCTTCCTTGCAGCGATCTCTTTACGTAATTGTTGAAAAAAAAAGGAAAGAAAAAAAGAAAAAGAAAAATCTGTGCTCCCTGCAAACACTTTATTCCGGAGTCGCTGTTAGCGCCGTTGGAAGTGATTGAAAAAGCAGCTTTGGGGGAAAATATGTGGAATTGCTCTCGCAGCGCTCTGAACTTGGACGCCGTGTTTGAAAAGACTTTTTTCTTTTTGTGGTGTGTGGTTTATTGTTGCAGGGCTTCGTTTCTGCAACGCACCCCCCACACCCACCCCCCTCCACCACCCCCCACCACCACCTCTAACACATGAGAAAACCTGGCTCCCCTCCTGAGTCTCCGGCTCTCCACCTCGCCGAATTCTTTTATCGCCGCCGTAGTTAGTCTTCCTCACGCTGTGAAAACACCAAAGGCCTCTGCGGCGGGGAAGAAGGAAATTCCGCCTGCCAATCACAAAGCATCTCAAACTGGGGTGAGCGCAAGTTCACAGAGGTTAGCACTATTCATAATTGCCGTCCTATTTCCTTTTAGCATCTCTTCAGGCGGCGAGTAATTGTCCTACGCATTACCACAGGTGTTGTTTTCAAAGCCTTCACACCTTGATAAAAGCCAACAATGGGGCGCTGAGAAGCACGGTGACATCCTTTGTTGTGCAGCTGCAAAGTGAAGCTTTTAAAACCCACCGGTTTCTCCTTGCTCGTTCCCCGAGGAGGTGGCACTGGAAGAGGTGGCACTGGGGGGGGGGGGGGGGGGGGGCAGTTAAGGTTTCATTGAGCTCTTGGCGGTGTTTTCAAGCCGCTTTGGAGTGCATGTCACACGCCACCAGATAATTACTACCCGCAGCTTTCAGCTGGTGGCGGCGCGATGATCTCGAGCAGGGAAATTACTACCATTTTCCGCCGTGTGTAACGATGACTCCCGTCTGAGGTGATCAAAAATAGAGCGCGCTGTGTGTTAACATGTTGGCGCTAAAAGGACACCGGTGGCTCATCGGGCACTGAGGTATGTGATGTTCACCCACTGGATCGGTCAACCCGAGCTGGGAATGATGACGATGAGGGGCTGTCTACTGGAGCATTTCAGGCCCGAATGGCAGCTCCCTGTTAAAGGGTGAAGTGGGGGTCGGTGGGGTGGGGGGGTTAGTGGTCGGGTGGGCTTGTTTACGTTCGGCTGAGACTGCACACATGAGTTTGGACATGAATATTTCTGACCACTGGCTCATGACAACAAGTAAAAGTCTGCTGAAGTGATTCTCAGTGGCATTGAAGCCATTCGTGAAAACACAATCTGTACCTCACTAAATCTGTTTGCTGGTTCTGCTTTGTTTTGCACACACAATACCTAACATGCAACTCACACACACACACACACACACACACACAAGTCAAGGCTTTTTCTTCTTCTTCTTGTTTCTCTCTTTAATGTGAACATAGACTTCTGGCCTTTGCAGAGTAATCGCTCATCACCTTTATCAGCCATCACAGCTATCTGGACCTGACCTCCGGTTGACCTCTGGTTGACCCGCACTGTTGTGCAACACTCACACCAGCTCCGAGGCTGTGTCTCCGCTCTGACTGGACCAGCTGGGCCACTCAGAGGTCACCGCCAGTGTCTCACACAACAAACACAGAGGTGGGCAGCACTGAGCCGGGTTACCTGAGGCCTGGAGGAGGGCTGTGTGTGTGTGTGTGTGGGGGGGTAATGAGACCCAGGCTGTCTCATCAACCCTCCTGAACACAAACTAAAGCCTCAACCAGGAAACAAACAAACAACAACAACAACAATGTTTCACTCAGTATAAGTCACGTGGCGTGACGTTACCTTCCGGGCTCCCTGCTTGGCGAACTCTTTGGCCAGGTGACGTCCGATGCCTCGGCCCCCGCCGGTGATCAACACCACCTCGTGGCCCAGCTCCTTCTTCCTGCTTGGCAACAGCCACAACAAACTGGCCCTGACGATGTAGTACAGCATCTGGAGCGGGAAGAGGAACATGCGACACGCGCTGCTCGGCTCCATCTCGGGGAAAGTGTGCGCGCGACGAGGGGGAGCCTCGGCTCTGTCCACGCGCGGCAGTCTTACAGATGCGAGCGGCGACTTGCGGGCGTCCTGCGACTCTCTGTCCGCACGTGCAGCCTCAGAGCCGGGGGGAGTTGCATGAGTAGTCCGCGGGCGAGGAGGCGAGAGAGCGGAGGCGCGTGACGGACATGTCAGTGGACGTGCGTCAGGGTCTGGGAGTGCGCGCGAGAGAGTGGACGCACATACACACACACACACACACACAGTCCCGGTGACGCTGCGTGCGCCGCGCGCTCCTCTCCTGCCTTATATGAGCGCCGCGGCCCCGGCTGCAGCCTCCACCAGTGACAGGAGCCGCGTGAAGCGGAGGGGGAGGTGTGTGTGGAGCCATTAATCCTGATTGACACGATAAGTGGGGATGAGGTTTTTTTTTGTTTTTTTTGTTGCTCTGGTACTCGTCTGCCCCGCCCCCTTCACGTGGCTGC
>JAFBJQ010006583.1:112120-147120 GCA_016785345.1 Trinectes maculatus | reverse complement strand
CGTTGTCTCCCACCTGTCGGTGATTTCACTCCGTCAGGGGCGGATCCTACACCGTCTAGGCATTTGCCATCAGGTCAGCTTCATCCGATGGTTCGTGGCCCGTTTCCTGACGCGCTTGAATCCAGTCCCTGCGGGTCTGCGAGTGAAGGACCTGGCGTTTTCCGACGTGCCAGTGCGAGTGTATGAACCCCTCGCAGTTTGTAACGGCTGGAGAAGAGCTCTCGTGTACTTCCATGGAGGAGGATGGGTGCTGGGAAGTATAGGTAAACAGTGTTCCAGTCATTTACTGAAGTAAAATTTAAAAAAAAAAAAGGTTTCTAAGCTAGGTTTTACTAACTGTGATGTCCTATTGATCCTGAACAGATTCTGTTGATGAAGTCTGTCGGCACATCGCCATGAAGTCAGACGCCACCGTTGTTTCTGTTGGGTACCAAAAACCTGTCCACACTCAATGCACAGAAATATCCACAGTCAGCATTTTGTCTTTCAAACTGCCAGAACACACCATATTGTCCCGACTCTTTCGTCTAACCCCTCCCCAGGTTCCGATTAGCCCCCGAGCACAGGTACCCTGCTCAGCTGGACGACTGCGAGGCAGCAATGTGTCACTTCCTGTCTGTTGCTGAGGCACAGTTCGGCGTGGACCCTCGCAGAGTGGCAGTTGGAGGGGACAGCACTGGGGCGAACCTGGCAGCAGCACTTTGCCAAAGGCTGGCAGTGAGAGAGGACGGACATCTGCCTTCCCCCTGCGCTCAGGTCCTCATCTACCCGGCCCTGCAGATGGCAGATTTCAACTTGCCCTCGTACCAGCAGAATCATGCAGTACCCATATTGTTTCGTGGCCGTGTGGCATTCTACTTCCTCCAGTACATCAGTGGGGACATGTCTCTCTGCCAAGACGTGCTGGAGGGCAACCATGTCCCCACTGAGCTGAGGCCACGGTACAAGGCGTGGCTCTCGGCGTCGGACTTACCTCCAGAGTTCCTCGCACGGGGTTTCTGTGAGCACCCAAACCCAGAATATGATGCTGAGGTGTATCACGCAGTCAAAGCTGGTTTAAAGCGCGAGGTCTCACCTTTGCTGGCAGACGACGCCGTCATTCAGAAAGCCCCGCCCACCTTCATTCTCACCTGCGAGTATGACGTCCTGAGGGATGATGGGATTCTTTACAGGAAGCGGCTGCTGGACCTAAAAAAAGATGTCACCTGGGAACATGTGACGGATGGTTTCCATGGTATGATCAACTTCTTCAACCAGGGCTGGCTCAGCTTTCCCTCTGCACTGCAGGTTATGGACAGCGTTGTGAATTACGTGAAAACACTGTGAAGATCCTACATTTGTACTGTCATATACTTTCTGTCTTGTTTCACAGCTCAATAAACGAAACTTTTTTTTCCCCTCCAGTAGCAGCGCTCGTCCTCATTAAAGGTATATCGTTCACAGAAGATAAATCGCCCTGCACACACACACAAAAAAAAAAAAATCACAAGACAAACCTGTATTTACTCCAAAAAATGAAAAGTAGCCTCAGGAGCAAAAAGTCTGGAAACAATATCTGGCTCCGTTTTAACAATACAGAGAATACTGCTAAAAGGTAAATGCCAAGGCCGGGTCTTAAGGAATGTATTCCTTTTGAACACAGATATAAGACATCTCCTCTTTGCTTCAATGCTACTCTGCTTACCTCCCTGTTCAGTGTTTGCTGTATCCATGACAACAGAGCTCTTCTGTTTCTCCTCCACTGCCTATGCCATTATGGAGCAAGGCAAATGCACCTACTCACTATCTGTTTGACTCGCTGACCATGCTCCGACGGGACTTTCACATTTGACACCAAGCCAAGTATGACTCAACCTGGGTCCTGGTCGCAGGACAAATGGGCACAAGACGGATGGAGAATTGAGCAGAAGTATGCAAACAAAGTACTGATAGGCAACTGGGCAGAAGAAAGACTTCAGGTAGGACTTGTGTGCTTACTGCCTATTTTATCCACAGCATTAGCAGAAAGGTCACCATTAGATCAAAAACATAGCCAGTGGCAGTCTGCTCAAGCATTGCGGAACCTCTGTTGGTCGTTCAAATCTATAGCAAAGTGATTAGGGAGCCACAGTTCAGCTCCATCAGCACGGCCTCCTGCTGGGAGAAGCTGGAGCTGGAGACTAATTGCATTGTCGTGGGGTGCAGCCATGGGCTGCTGGTCTAGGATCAGGCAGGAGAAATGACTAAAGAAATACTGTACAACAGCTTGGATCGATATTGAAGTGTGAGCCTTGCTGATCCCTGTGCTGGACTCATTGCTCAAGCCCCCCCCCCGACACACACACACACACACACACACACTCCTCCTCTTTGCAATGTCTGTTTATTCTGTTGGACACAGTTCACTCGGGAGCCACAGACAGGCAGCAGCACCAATCGTGTCGACTACCGGCCCCACTGGGACTTGAAGCCAGACGTCTCTGAGAGAGGATATGCCCTGCTGAGAGCCGAGGTCAGCCTCTAACTGCTCATTCAGGGCATTAACACCAATCGAACGCCTGTCACAACCCCGCCAGTCAGGTCTTTCTTCGTCCGGCTTGCCATCGCCTCTGCATAATCTCGGGGACCCAGATAAAGGCCTGTGATAAAAACAAGTTTCTGGTTCAGGGGAAACGTGTCAAATCATCAGTCCTTGTCGGGGACTTGAAGGCTAATTAGCAATTTCTTTAAGATGATTATAAAAGAATGTCTATCTGAATTCAGTGAGGACCAGTGCATACAGGCTGTGATGGGACCACTATCTATTGTCTTTCAGGGGCTTCCATCCAAACAGCTGTTTGGCCAGTATTGCCCACCACCCTCTCATTACTTGATCAGTCACTATGAAGAAAGCTACGGGAGTACGCAAACCAACACTTTGCCTACTCTGCGAACCCGCCGTACTGACCGCCTCACAAGGCAGCCTGACAGATCCAGTGGGCCAGTTTCCGGTAAGAGCACCACCCCGTGCCACCAGTTCCCAAAGGTACCAACAGCATCTAGGCACCACTGCTATAAATGTAGAACAACATTGTTACGTGCAGTTAATTTTGTGGGGGGGCCAAACGCATCAGCAGTTGTGTTTATGAACAATTAAATGTGGGTGGCCCCAGATGCCTCTTGTTGTTCAGAGTCAGTCACCAGTGTAATTAATAGCTACAGTAACATGGCAGTTAACCTCTCTGTTCCCTCACAGACCCTCCAAACAACTTTGGCTTCCAGCCGTTTACTAAGCACTGTTTGGGAAAGCAGCCGTCTCACCTCCCATCACTGACTGTCTACGGCTCAGCATACCAGCGGCATCCACTTAGTGCCTTCTGCAGGGGCCGCTTGGCCAGGGCTTCACGCAAACTCTCCAGCCACCTCCACGCAGCCAATCACAATAACAAGGACCTGAACCTGAGAGGACGCTCGCAGCTACAAGTCCCAGATCTTTGTGTCGCTCTGCGTTAGCCATCACAACAGGCTTATAAAGAGGGGTCTTGAATTACCTCGCACCCGACAGGTTCATTTAGAGGCCCGACTTCAAGTGGCTCTGCTTTGTGGTCACTCTTTTTTAAAATTTGTTTTTGATTAGTTGGCTGCATAAAAAAAATAAAAAAATATAATAATAATAGAGCTGACCATTTGGGAAATGAATAAATTTAACAAGAATTAAACATGATTCTCATTATGTTGCTGTGAGGGCTACTGTAGATTTACAGTGTGTTGTGGCGTGAATGCTCTTACTGTTTATATATACATGAATGTGTGTGTGTGTGTGTGTGTGTACCACTAAGGAGATAAGCGGGGAGCTATGAAATATGTTCCTCTTCCAGAGGATAATTACATGCAAATTCTCTCTCTCTCTTTCGCTCTCTCTCTCTGCACATTTAATCTGTGAAACTCAGAGCGGACTGTCGAGTAGTACCCCAGATACTCTGCAGAACATAAAGAGAAAACGAAAAATAAATAAATAAATAAATAAAGGAACAATTGCTGATGTCGGGTTGGACTCGAGTACTGAGGCAAACCAGAGTCCACGAGTCCTCACAAGGCTGCGTCTAAAGGGACATGTCCAACTCCCATTCCATTAGGTGTTTAATTACAGGGAATCAAAGTGTTTAATTAGGAAGAATCAAAGACGCTTATGTTTGATGGTCAACCATCTGCGTCTGCCTCCCGTCCCCTGCCTGTCTGCCTGTCTGTCTGCCTGTCTGTCTGCTGAAGCCCCCAGCTTCACCCACTGTTAGCCAGTCACTCGGCTGTGCTGCTGGCGTCACATGACGCCTCGGTGTCGTCAGGGGCCTTGAGCTCGGCGCCTTGTGTTTGCCTTCTGAGCCACATGATGGTGCTATAGCAGCACGTCGCTCACCTGAACCCTGTCAGGGTGTCACGTTGTAAACTTTTACAGTCTGCACCGCGTGAGACCTGACTTTAAATGAGCAAGCAAAGAGGGATTTAATTAGTTTCTTAACATTTTCTTTATGCATTTCTCCAATGCAACGTCCAAGCACTGTGAAAAATATGCATTTGGCTTATTCTCATTATTTACTAACTGTGGGTTGGTAGGCATTTAATGAGAAATTCATAGATTTACAAAGAATCTGCTGAGTCAAGGTTAAAACAAAGACATTTCTCCTGCCAAAGACAACAGAGTGACTGAAAGAGGAAAAGTCTGTTGACGCTCACATATATATACATATAGAATAACATATCCATTTACATCTTGCCATTACTTTAACGAGCACCTGCAGATAATAACATTGTGTTCAAGCCACTGCATAAATTATAGTTGTGCCCTATACATAATGCACAGTGATAGATTATGACCACACACTCGTTTACTCTGATATGTGAGAACTGACCCTGCAGCTGAGGGAGAGACAGGGGCGAAGCATTCACAACGACAGAAAACTAAGTTCATGGTAGGAAACAGTGGCCAATCAAAGCAAACTAATTACATGGCAGCACATCCTGCATACATTTAAACAAAGTGTAGCTTGACTACCAGGAAGTGTCTCGTACTTTACACGCTCTGTCAGGAGCCCGTACATAAGAAATACACTTTACTTTGTACAACACCTAATGCAGGAAACTCATTTAGCTCAAAGACACGAGAACACAGTGATTACAATAACATTTGATGCCAAACCCGCAAAGTCAACAAAAAAAAGACCGGACATAAAAATGCTTCCTCGTTACCTAATCTCACCGTTAAAAAAACAAAACAAACAAAAAAAACCCCTGAATCCTTGTTACACACTGGTTTGTCGAGGTATCTTATCGGGGAGTGAGAGGACAAAGGGGAAAAGAAGGCCCTTGGCTGCAGAGAGGACGTTCAAATCCTCATCTGTGAAAGCAGGAGAGATCTCGTCAGCGTTGAACCTCATGGTGAACTGGCGGCTGACGCAGTAAACGGTGTCATCCATTGCGACGCACTGAAAGACAGGGCAGTGCAAAAGCCGCTTGGAGCTGCACTCGTACCACAGTCGAGCCACCGTGTGGTAGCGGTACACACTGACGCCCAGCAAGGGGTTAACATCAAACCGATACAGAAATCGCCCCACAGCCACCATATCTGCCATTCTGTCTTTGCCGCCTACTAGCAGACTTGGCCTCCAGGTGTTGGTTTTGGGGCTGTAGCGCAGTAGCATATATCTTAGAGTTCCGCCGGACACAAAAATCTCTCCATTGCACACTGTGACGTGATGTGCCACAGCAAATGTATCATTGGGCAGCGGAGCCACAAATGTCCATCTGTCCAGTCGTGGGTCATAGCGCTCCACTGAGGAGTGGCATTCCCCTCCAATGGCGTAGATGTAGCCCTCCAGTGCAGCCAGTTTGCAGCGGGGCCTGGCCTCATTCATGGGACTGATCTCCGTCCAAATGGATGTCAAAGGATTGTAGCAAAAGACTCGCTTTGAGGGTGTCATTTCTCCGTCTGTGCATTGGCAGCCCACCGCCACAAACAAGTAGTTATCCATCGTGCACATGGCACAAGCTTTGGAGACAACCTCCTGTGGGATCAGACAGAGCGTTTGCCAGGAGTCTTTGTAGTCGTCATAATAATACATTGCACTGGATGCCCTCCTCTGCTCTGTCTCTGCTGCCTCGCCTATGTTCTTGGTCCAGTCTTGAGGGTCCATGTCTGCTACCGCGATGAATCTCCTCCCCCCGGTTCTTTGCCTCTGGATTTGTTCCCTTTCACCAGCCATTAGTCGCCCATAAATGTTGGGGTCCCTGAGCACCTGGAGGTAGTTGTCCGACATGACCTCCAGGGCCGCTTGCTGCACAGACGTCTGGCCATGTTTTTTGGCCAGGTACAGTGTCTCCAAACAGTTACCGAGATCAAGCGTACTCTTTGAGCTTTCAAAATCTGTGCCCGCTACAGCGCCGCTGCTCACATCAGGGCCTCTGCTGTCTGCACAGGGACGGATCATGGAGTGAAGAGGGAGGGGCTCACTGTCTGTCGAAGCCAAAGAGTGATTCACTGGTGTTGAGGCTGTTGGCGTTTCAAAGGGAATGGAAAGCTCAGAGTGCTCTGCTGCAGACAGATAGCTCTCCTTGCGTAGGAGTAAAGGCCTTGTGGGATGACTTGACTTGTGGCTTCCTGTTGAGGAGAGACCCTTAGAAGTGCTTTGTGGTAAAACCAGATCTCGCATGATGGGGCTCAGAGAGGAGGGGGATTCTGATAAGCTGCTGCCACGGCTTCCGAACTCCACCGGCTGCGGTTCAGCGTTTGAGTCCATACGAGACCGAGAGGAAGACTCAACATAGTAATCATATATCTTTCCGCGCACAATCTGGTCCCCCGTTTCTTCCAGCACCAAGTTAGCATCCTCCACTTTGATCTCTGCCTTGGAGAGGAAGCTGGAGTAGGCACCCTGGTGCTCCAAGTCCTGCCTTAACTCCCTGCCCACACCCACACAGCCCTCCAGCTTCTGCAGAAAGCAAGGGGAGCGGCGCCCTGATGCATTGGCCATCCCACTCTCCGTTGCACCAGGAGGGGTCAAAGTTGGAATGTTCCTGTTGGTAAACTCTGTCTGATTCTGACGAGTCAGCGTCTCACCTTTCAGGCTGATATCTTGGTCATAATATGACTTACTTCTTCCTTCGCCTTGCTGTGGACCGGTTTCTGCTGGTGCTTCCTTGCCGGTGCCGTGAGGAGTCCAGTCATCTGCGTCCGAGTCTGTAGCTGATGGTTTGAGTTGCTCACCCCCGTCGTCCGTATCATGCTGTGGCGAGCTCTCGCACTGAAGTTCCGTCTTGCAGTTTTGGCAGGTTGCATTTTGTTGGTCTGTCTTGTCTTTGGCACAGAGCTTCGCACCCCTGGAGCTGTAGAACCTGTAGGCCCAAGAGACCAGCAGCACCGCAGCCACGGAGACGCTCAGCTTCAGCAGCAGCTGCATGTCAAACTGGACACCCAAAAGCTCTGCGATGGGCATAGCGGTAGCAGTGATGGTCGCGGCGACTGGTTGACTGATCCTATTGAATGGTATTGTCAGTGTGTCGCAGTCAAACGTAGCATGCTGGTCGGTTTTCTTTGCGAGAGCTGCTGTGATCTGATGACTGCTCGTCTTTGCCCAAAGGAACAAGTGTAAAACGATACCTGTAAGGCACTATTTGCATCCGTCGCACTGTAGAGGCGGGACGCTTACCATGCACCATCTGTTCGGTGCACCAACCAGACAGGGAATATGGAAATACCCAGTAGATCAATATTTGTTTATGCACTTTGCTGACTCACCCGAGCTTTTCACACAACAACACAACGAACAGTGTGGCTTCACAGAACTCTGAGAGAAGAGTGGTTCAGCTGATGCTTGATTCTGCCAAGTTCTTTTAAACGTCCAACAAAAACAATAGATCACGCTCCTTAAGTTGCTCAAACACACGGCTGCTGGGAAAAAAAACACACAAAAAAAACATAGTTTGAATAAGGGGTGGGGAGTCATGATAGGTGACATTTATAAAATACTTCATAAACAGGATACATGATGTTTGCACAGCCATGCCACAGATCAAAGGTTCTCTTCTCTGCCACTGCAGACGAAGACTGCTGCAACTAAATGCCACCAGGTCTTCTCAACACACAGAGATAACACAAAACTGTCAGAAGAATACCAGATGGAAAGTGTCAACAGGAAAAAAAAAAGAAAAAAAGTGACCCTGCAATTCATTTTCATGCACTACACTTAGATGCAAACACACACCCCCGTCACATGGGAGCCATGTCATTCAGTCAGCACTGTCAGGCTGTCATTTCTGTTGCTGATAACACACTCGAGCGATCCTGTGGTCAACAACAGACTAGTGTTTATCTTAACAATACACCGCGCAGCGTTTTCAGGTGCACCGCGCGGGGGGGTTTGGGAGGGGGGGTGTGTCAGGTGTCCTGGCTGACACGGGCGCCGTTAAGTCATCTGGAAAGTGAGCCTGCAGAAGACATAAAGGAAACTGGATTCTCCAAGCACGGTCGACTCCTGAATAATTCACCGATGGGCAATAGAAGCAGAATCTTGCTCCCAGCTCAGGTGAACTATTCCGAACACTGCTGGGGGAAAAAAAAAAAAAAAAATCATTATTTTCAGCAGCCATGTGCCTGTTATTTTGTGTAGAGGCACTTTCACCTCCTTTCCTGGTTGTATCATCCATTATGGGTTTGTAGCATGCAGCTGAACAAAGACAGTTTTTTTTTGGACATATCCAGCACTTCCTTATTGTTAGAATAAGTGCAGTGATGGCTGAGGAAGCATGTAGCCAGTTTCGCCCAACAAATAACCTTTAATAGACTGTGACATCATACTTGTTTTGTCCATTTTGTTACAAAAAATAATGGTAGTAATCATAATAATAAAGTGATAAGTCTGCAGGAACACGCAGGTTTGCACACACACACACACACACAGACAAAGACAAACATACGATGGTACTACGTATTCCAGTCTTATGATTATGACGTTGTCACAGGTTGGTACATTCAGAAATAGACCTGTTTTCCCTCTCTTGAAAGCAAAGTGAGTGATAATTGCAAAAAAGCACAGAAGCGCCTCTCGAATCAAAATTAAATAGCTGGCTGAGTAATGGCGGAGTTATATATACAGCTGGCGGTTAAGGATTCACGCCCTCTGCTTCACTCACTGGGGGAAAAAAACCAAACATAAAATCATACCATATAGGACAATGTGTTAATAATGTTTGTGCTATTCTGCTCTCATCTCTGGAACACAGGAATATGGATTGTACTTTGTCAAGGTGAGCCCACATCCCAAACCAATATGTCTGTCGCACAAGGTTTAACCATCTCTCCCCTTCCCTCCCACCTGGTTTAAACCTTAATCCCCCAATACATGTTGTGTCCTTAGAATAACTCCAATGGCAATTCATGTGAAGTAAAAAAAACAAACACACAAACAAAAAAAACCCGCACTGCCCAGGGTTAACAACAATGTCAGAATCTCCTCTAAAAGCCGAGTCAGCAATATTAGAGCACAGGCGAATTATCTTTCAAAATTCCCCGATGTGGTCGAAATCTCATCGGATCAGAAACCTCACACTTCAAACACGTCAAACACAAGTGGTTTAAGTAAAGTCAAGGCTTGTGGGTTTTTATCATCTCTCCGTTTTTTAATACAGGTGAAATGAAACAAAATGCAACAACCCTGTTTTACACACGCTGCTTGGGGTGAGCTCCCCCCCCGGTGGAATGGTCGGCTACGATGGTCCTACAGTGCTGTAAACGTGTGGGTAAGAGTTTACGTATTGTACACAATGGGGGTCACTCAGGATAGTATGGCACAAGTAAATAAGTGGATTACAGGCCAGTGACAATGAGCTGCAGTGCTGTCGACTGCAACACACCAACAGGAGAAGGAATCCTCGAACATCACATGCACCACAACCCCAAAAACAGCAGATATATGTTGGATTTGTTTTTTTTTTTCTGGCTTCGGAGATCTGCCATATAGATATAAAGAGCCCAGATGAGAAACGGAGCGGCTGCTAGTGTTTCTGTCCTTCCAGCCAAAAATAATACTGGAAAAACAGCGTCGCATTGAAATACAAACAAAGGTGGAGAAGTGAGGTGGAGAACTCTAACTCTGTCGGCAACCGTTCCTCACCATTTCCCATAGAACCTCTTTAATTATTTTCAATATTTACACTGATGTACACAAAATACACTCAAAAAGGAGATTTTTGTTTTTTGTTTTTTTTTTCTAGTTCCGCGATGCATTTAAATCCTCTGGTACATTCCGAGCCATCAGGGGAAAAGAAAAGGAATAACTTGTATATTAATAAAAAAAAAAAGAAAAGAAAAAGAAAAAGGATGTTCTCTCGGAGCATCTGTGTTTGTTCTCCTGCGGTTTATCAGCGTCTTGCTAATCAGGTGCATCCTGGGACGTGTAACAGAAGGGCGCGGCTGATACGGCGGCGAAGCCAGTTCCACTTTTCACTTTCTGAGTCAACACCAATGGCGACCGACCTTTTTTTTTTCTCCCATGTTCCATTTCAAATGAACTGGTTTTTATTGGTCAACAGGCAGATACGTGGGACAAGAAACAAAAAGGCGTAACTGGGCGGGGCTATATAGGGGGTGGTGATTGTAACGTTCATCACGTTGATCTTTTGATATCATTATCTTGGTTATATTTTGTTACAAAAACAGTGGGTGCCATCACGTGGCGGCGTTTCCTGATCGACTGACGCATGAAGGGTCTGTTGATGACCGGAGAAGGCTTGCAGGGTTGTGGAAAGTGTGCGTGTGCGTGTTTGTGTGTGCGTTTGTGTGTGGATATGTGGATGTGGTGTGAGAGGGGACAGTATGTGTGTATGGGTGATCACGTCAGTTCCACAGTCACTGTGAGGACCAGTGCCATCCACGTCAGTCCGAGCACGTCCCTCCGGCAGCCTCCATCTACAAACGCCAAAAACAGACACAGTTACACACTCTGGTAACGTGGCCTTTTTCAATTGTTGGAAAACCCAACCATGCATTTGTCTACACTAATCACTCCATTTGGCATTTTTCATAGCCAGCATGTTAATATGTAATTATCCAGATAATATTATATTGTTATACAGGCAAATAAAAACAAAACATAAGAACTGGACAACATAATAATCTACAGACGTTTACAGTGTGACAGATCAGAACTGTACTGTAGCAACAGAACTGTTGTTTATATACAGAATATTAATTACTGTGTGAAATATGCTGTGTGGGGTTCTTGGATGATTGCACACTAATGATATTCCGCACAGTGCCGATACTACACAAGCAACCAGAACAAAAAGTGGCCACACAGCCGTTGGTCAAACGCAGGAAGATATTCTTTCTTTCCCAATATTGAAAGAATCTCCAGCTAAAAATGGAACAATGCTTCTTTTTTTCTTCTTTAAATCGACTTTTTTCTTTTCATGTGGTGAACTTGTTGTTCACAGCAGGGACATGGATTACAGAGGAGAGATCAGCTGAGGCAGCAGCGTTATGCCGCGGCTGTTAAGTAAGCGCCAGCGTGACTCACTGTGGGTGTGGTTTTGCTGACACAACCAACAGGTTGTCTAGATTGTGGCGGCACCAACAATCACAATCTGGCCCTGACCACATTCGGGTGCGGCTGGGCTCACTGGGGTCAATATTTGATCACGTAGCAGTTAGATGAGTTGGGTAACGCAGATCAAACGATAATAACTTGGATTGAAACGAAATCATCAAATATTTGTCAGGATGGATTAAAAAAAAAGAAAGGAATTCTAAAGGTTTTTCTACGCGTGTGCATCTCCATGGAAATATATAATTTAATATTCCGTTCATGCAGGTCATAAAACATTAAATAACAAGCGGATCTTCTCGATCAGTACTCCATTTCACTCTGTAATGGGTTCATCCAACCATAAGATCATCATCTGAGGTCCCTCCCAGGCCGCAGTCGTGGATGCAAGTCGCCCGGCCATCTGTTTGCCTGTTTTTGGCCCAGACCTCAATCCATCTCTGCCAGCGTGATCTTTTTTTAGACCGCTGGGACTGATTTCTCTGGCAACATGCTCTTTTTAATAAAGAACGACTCTACACCTCAGGTGTGTTGGACCCAATATGCCAGCTGAAAAAACACACCTCCGCGTGTGTGTGTGTGTGTGAACACACGACCCATTTGACTACAGAGGTTTAAATCAAGCTGACAAACAGACTTTATTCCGAGGCTGGACTCGTACCACACTGGTTTCCCACCCCTGTTCCAGAAAAGGTTTTCAATTAGACTTTTGAATGGCAGTGTGGAAAATGACAGATGCAGAACATCTGCCAAAAAAAAACATCAAAAAGCAGATTTTTGTAATTCCTGGCTTTTACGGCCGTGTTATTTTAGACTCAATGAACGCTGCCTATCCGTTGTTGCGTGTAATGAATTGTGCCTTGTGATTGCACAAGCGCGTCTCCTCCAGGATGATGCTTTTCCCCATAATACAATGACGACTCCAAACTTTTTGCTGACGGCTACGATCTCATTATTATGTTTTATTTTTTAAAAAAACAGTGTCGCGTTCTTGTCCTCCGTTACACTCGTCTCTTATACCCAGCTCATTGCCGTACAGTTGCACCTTGACCTTTTGTCTGACAGACTGGAAACCTGACAAAGACGAATGAACGCGACTCCTCACGGGAACGTTGTGTTCTTGCTGTGGCCCTGACTGACTGACTGACTGACTGACTGACTGACTGACAGCTGTGGTCTTCCCCCTTTCGCACCAGGCGGGAAGTGGCGTATTCGGCCATTACGCAAATGGGCTCGTGTGCGATGACCTGTCGGGGCCACGGCGTACACACGCCGATTTGACTTGCATGGCAGACATGTCTGTGCATCAGCGCCGACCTGATTCTGTCCTCGCTGTGACACACCTGCTCCTGCCTCCACCAGAGCATTTGCATATGCGGCTTTGCATCACTACAACATGACGACAAGAGATGAGGGAACGATAGAGGTAGCGAGGGATAAGCGAGGAAGCGAGGGGAAGGAGTGGGGGTGGGGCGGGGGTGAAGAGGAACACAGGCAGACACGCTGAGTGTGGGAGAAGATGAAGGACAAATTATATGTTTTTGAGGTAGAAAACAGAAAAAAGACAGTTGAGCTTAATGACGGCTCCCTCTGCCATCTGCTCTGGAAGCTGTTCACACTGTACATAGGGACAAACATGGGCATCACATACACACACACGGGATCCAATTCTACAATTCACACACATTATTATATTCATAGACGTATGACAGTACAGGTGTTGTTACGCTTTACGTTAATTTGATTACAGATAATCTAATAATTATCTGATAATAATAACTGCATTACCGTTTAAGGCCTGCATCGAAACTGGCGCGCTGTTTCTATAGGCTCACGCTCTGATGTTAGAGAACATGAGTTATGTTCTCCAGGGACCCCATCTAACGAGTTTCAGAACTACGGCTGTTTAGTCAGAGCATTTTCACCACTCCAAAATCATCCAGACCATGTGAAGAGTCTGGAAGACGGCACCAGAACCAGAGCTCGCAGAGATAGGCTCATCATAAATATAATGGAAGGGGGACAGACGGAATAAATGGGAAGGGGGGAGGGGGTCGGCAAAGGGAGCGTAAAAAGACAGAGGAGTAAAGGGAAAGATAGACGGAGAGATTGAAAGTGAAAGAGGGAGGGAGTGACAGAGAGGCGGGGGGGGGGGGGGGGGGGGGGGGGGAGATGGAGAGCTTGTTGTCACAGCCCTGCGGCGTCCCCTGACAGTCCCTCATCTTTACATATGATAATCTGCAAGAACCGCAAACGAGCCGCCGCCACACACACACACATAACACACCAATAATCTCACACTCCACCAACGGTGACAGGCTCCGTCAGTCACCGGCGGAGGCTTGCTGCTCGACCAGCGGCGTCTCACTCACTGTCACAGCGTGAGAAACATCCACCTGTCAATACCTGGACTGTTAAAACCACAGCGCCCCCAATGGGGAATGAATGGATTTCTGCACCTTATATATGGTGTCTGTGTTTTTGTAATGACTGCGCCTCGTGATTCCTGACACTGTTATGACATATATATCTATATATATAGATATAGATATAGATACACACACCGGACACATATACATATATATAATATATATATATATGTGTGTGTGTGTATAATATATATATATGTGTGTGTGTGTGTGTGTGTGTGTAGTGAGTGTATCTACAGTGAGAAGCTGTGAGCTCAGAACAGAAACAGAAAATGCGAGTGACAAACACTGCAGTGTCAGGAAGTTATGTGGTGGTTGTTGTGTGTTGTACTTACTGTTCTGATTCTGTGTGTTTTTCATCATGCTTGGATTCTCTGTCGGAGACAAAAACAAAAACATGAGGAGTTAGTCGGAATGAATAATAACAATAATAATAATAATAATAATAATAATAATAATAATAATAATAATAAAAAGCATTAGGGGAAGAGCCATGCAGAGGAACTGGAGAACAATCAGCTCTGACAGAGGTTGTGGCGTTAAGTCAGTAAACAGGTCCGGTCTTTCTCACTGGGGGGAAAAACACATCAGGCTTGTTCATGGAACTGAGAACTGCACACACTGCGACACCACAGCCACCACACGCTCAGTGAAAACTACAACAGAGGCCAGACAGTGTACGAAAAAGGAGTTGAGAGAAATTGACTCCATCTGTAATAAGTTGTGCTGACGCCGAGCCTCCGCCACACACTCTGACAATGCATTTCCATTCCCGAGCACTCGCAGGGATCAAGTAATTGCAAAGGAAGAAGCGGGAGAGCTCGCGGGGAATTAGCAACACCCCTAAATTCCACTTTGTGCGCTATTTGTGGACGTCGGACTTGACATATGAGAAGGGGAAAGCTACATATGCAGCACAACACGAAACTTTGCCCGTCTCTCTCTCTCTCTCTCTGGTCTCACGGCAACCATTACCATAGCAGCTCATCTCGGAACGCCAGAGAAATTAGTGTGTGCATATGCACACTAGTGTCTGCACTGCCCCTGGAAATTTGCAGAAGCCTACCTATTTGGGTGTTTCTGCATATGTGTGCAGTTTGTCTGTGTGTGTGTGTGTGTGTGTCTGTCTCCTTGGTGCTGACTTCACTTCACAGTAATCGGAGGGTATTATCACTGAGGGTGGCTAAAGACGTACATCATCAAGACGCGAGTGCCGCTCATCGTCAGTGTGTGTCCCCACACCGAGCTGTCAGTCTACACTATTACTCCTGATGATGTGTATCGAACAGGCTGCCAAGCACGCCGAGTCCCCACATGCTCCATCGAGAGAGGCGGCTCGTCTCAAGGCCACGCAGGACGCCACCAAGGTCACTTAATCGCCATTTACCTCGCCTGAGCGTGAGTGGAAGCAATCTACAGGAGGAGAAGCTGACAGATGGGCCGTGCCCAGCCCAGCGCCGCCTGGGGGATGCATCAGGGTGTTAAATAGACGTTAGCAAAACACCGCCCGAGGTTACGCCTCCCCCACAGCGACACTTTTCCCCTTTCTGTACGTTCTTATTAGACCCGCTCGGTAATTTGTATTGCATTTGTGACGCACTTTATTAAGACCTGCTCACAGGAGGATTTTCATTATCGTTACTATTATTATTTTTTTAAAGTGAGTACAATATTCTACGTTCCAGAGTGACTCAAGTGTGAAAAGAGTGTCGAGCTGATTTACATTAAAGGGACACTACAGAGCTGTGTGTGTGTGTGTGTGTGTGTGTGTGTGTGTGTATAGATGTATATACGTAAGTGTATATATATATACAGGGGGTCCTCGAGTTACGACGGAGATCCGTTCCTGAGAATGTGTCGTAACCGAATTTCGACGTAAGTCGGACCATACATTAATAGGTAAGGTAGTTACAAAGTTGTGCCACTAGATGTCGCTATAACACCACCCTACAATAAGTTCACGGGAGATGTGTCGTAACCATGAAAACGACGTAACTCGCGACCGTCGTAACTCGAGGACCCCCTGTATATCCTTGCACTGTGTCCTTTCACAACACAATTCTTTCATATATATAGTACACACACACAGACACACACACAAATATATATATTACACACAATTGCTATGTGTAAATAGTTGGTGACGCCTGAACATTACAGTGCCATGATAACTGTTACTGTACGTTGACATGATTATGTGCGGTGGGGGTAACAGGCGTTGTTAAAGACTGCTGGGGAGCGATGGCAAAAAATAACGACAATCGGGAAGATGCCTTACTCCAGGGGTGGAGAACCTTCTCCTATCAAGGTCATTTTCAATTTTTATAACATCCTCTGACGGCCATATTAAATTACTGAATACATATATCACGCCGAGCTCTCTGGTGCACTGGGGAGGAAGTGGCTCTCTTTGCAGAGGCGTCCGATGTCAGATGGTAGCGGTGATTAGAGCGACGCTACACACAGCTGCTCTTAGCTGCAATAACTTGCCCGAACAAATTGGCCGTATGTTCATTTATCACAGGGAAAAACTGCTCTTAACCAAAGACCACTGTTTTCACCGTCCTGTAATGATCTTAATACATTTAACAATGTGCGTGCTGTGGTTAATTTTCATTTATTTATCGGCAGTGATTGTTACTGGGACTTTTACCCAAATAGGTTTCAACCAACGTGCTGTAACAAAGTGCACGGCTAACAGGGCCACAGAACCAAAACATTAAGCTACATTTAGTACAGTAGAAAAAATGTAAACAATACACACTTTATTGATTATTATATAGATTTCTGAAGAAGCACAAAATGGCAGATCCTCTTTATTCAAAGACTGTCTGTTAGAAATAGGACAAAGTCTTTGATTGTTTGTGTTCAAGATGGCCGCCGATGGAGTAGTCGCTAGCTCCCTTGTGACAGAACAGTTATTCTCGCTAAGTGCAGCGTTAAAAGGAATGTGTTGTTGCGCTAATTAGCGATACAATCTCTTATTAATCGCACACGTAGCTGCATTAATGATTGATACGTAAAAAGCAGCCACATAAATATCTGAAGCTTTTTCCCAGACATCAATTTTGCAGGCTTCGACACATTTTTCTGTGACATTTAACGGCGTAATTATATAACTGTCCCAGCTAATTCTCATGGAGGCAAACTGCACAATCTCGCACACACACACACACAGAAAAAAAGGTTTTATATTCATAATCTTCTAAATAATGAATGAAACTTAAAGGTGAGTTCAGTTGACCTGCTCGTGCGATGGCCACAGCGTGTTACGTACCAAAGACGATGAGGCGAGTGTGCGTATCCGTGGAGCCCAGAGGATTCTGGGCCGTGCAGCGATACATGGAGCCGTTGAGCTCGGCCGGCACTCTCTCCAGAACCAGCTCCTTCCCCTCGCGCTCGCTGCTGCCGTCCAGCAGGCGGCCGCCCACCCGCGTCCAGGTGAAGAGTGGCTCGGGGAACACTTCGTTCTATCCACAGCCGGTCCGGGTGGGATGGACAGAGGGGGGAAAAAAAAAGGACGGGGGAACGGAGGTGGAAAAGGTGATGGAGTGAAAGAGATGTAAGTGGAGCAGAGGATACATGAATAATACAAGCTCCACCCCCCACCCCCCCAACCCCCCAATGCAACGACAAGTTAACAACATGCATTAATGATCAACACATCACTTACAACAGTGTTCCCCCCCCCTCACATTAACCCTCCACAGAACAATCCCACATTTCCAATTTAGGAACGTAACCACCACAATGCAGTATTTCATCCCTATCAGCCGGCTGACATGTTCACGGATATTAAAGTGGACACAATGAGCGGCCGAATCTCCGGTGTGATTTCAACTTTGAGTTATACGATGTGGCTTCTTATAGTTCGTCTTTATAGTTATGACAACAGAGCGGAGTTTCAGAGCAGCAGTAAGTGGCTTCAACCTCTCTGAACCTGAGGTTCCTGTCATGTGACAAGACAAAGCGTTTATCTATCAGTAATTTAAGATTGCGTTCCGACCTCATTTTTTTTCTAACTAACCCCGGAGCCATAAAAAAAAAAAACAACACACGAAAAGAACACACTGGTGTAAATGAGACTTCATAACTTCATAGCAGTTGAGCGTGCGCTCTATTAGGAACGAGCAAATAGAAACTCATCAATCCAGATCGCGGGTTACGCTCAAGGGGCCATCTACTATCAGATGTCAACACCCCTCCTTCCCCGTAGCAGCTCATATGACATCACTCTCACACGGCAACGCAAACCAAACACGCTATTGTTTAGACAAAACTGCTCCCAACACACTCGGCATGTCAGCGAGCCAACGTACTGGTTTGTAATTACGATGGATCATTTCAGCGTTAAAGGAAGAGTTCTGTCTTTATGGCCACAGAGGTGAAATGCGTTCGGCGGGGTGTGAGAAAGCGTTTCTTGGGAGACGGATAAACACAGAGAAAGACACAGTGAAAGGATTTAAGTAAGACGCGTGCTGTCACACGGCCCCGGCGGCCTCCCGAGTCCAAATTAAAAAGATCTGTGCACTGTGCCACTGGAGCCGTTATTGCCTTGTTTAATGTCATACATAAAGCAACGAGGAAAAAGCAAAGCAAAGGGGAAAACACACACACACACACACACACACACACGCTAAAGTGCGATTATCTGTAATACATTTCCCAGACACTAAACCAGAGGGAATAATGGCATCGTGCCAGAGGCAAAATTATCGATCTTCACACCCAATCATATCTACTCCTGAGACCCTAAAGCCGAGGTCCACTGAAGGATACGGCAAATTTATTGTCTGATGAATCTGCACCGCCGCAGGGCGCGACCGAACGCCACACTCAAGCCTTTTTAACCCCTATCTGAAACATTTAAACAGAACATTCATTTTGCATTGAAATTTTATAGACGAGAGAGAAAATCAAGGGACGGATTTGACTCATAATAGAGTTTAGTGTAGTAGGAAGGCAATTTGTGCCGGGGGCTGTTGGCAGGTCCCCGTGTCAGGATTAGTCCCCACCTCTTCACCCAGCTGACTCCAGCTGCTCGGCTTCAATGTGTCATTCCTGTCAAATAGATCAGGAGCATCCACAGGCTCTTCGCACTCGGCCTTTTTTTTTTTTTTTCCGGCAGCGGATGACAGCGACACAGAGACAATATTTTCTGCTGCTGCCTTCTGTCCCTTCTATGGACTTGAGCAGGAAAACCCGCCGAGGCAGCAAAATTTACGCTGACTCTCATAGACGTCAGCCCGTTGGCTAAGAACAGTGGACATTGGCATCAGGCAGACTTCAGCATAAATAAGTTAATTTCTTTCACTACCTTTGTTTTAGCGTGTATATGTTTTATTGCCTGAGGGTTTTACTGTGCACCAATGGAAAAAGCCCGATGAAAAGCAATATTTTGTATTTTATAGCCTATGCACTTAAACCAAAACATAGCAGTGGGTATCTAAATATTGAAGAAAAAAGAAAAACTTTACGCACAATAAAGTGGTCTACATAAGCACGCTTAACTACACATGTGCACCATCTTTCTGATCTAACCCCATGCCCTTCCCCCCGGTGATCCTACCTGGAATCCTTGCACAGTGATGCGCACCGTGTCCCCAACCTTTGCCCTACTGGGGGACATCAAGAGTTTGGGACCCTTAGGAGCGGCTGGAAAGAAGCAAAAAAGACAAAAGGACAGAGGTCATCCCACTGAGCATGGAGACCAAATCCTGCTGGACACCTGTTTTGTCAGATAGCGAGAGAGAGAGAGAGAGAAAAAAAAATACAATTTCCTGTCAATTAAGGTCACGGGGCAGGAGACGAGGGACCTGCAGGTTCTTTCATCCTACGGTCCGTGCTGGATTTATTCTTCCTTGGAGAAAAAAAAGGACCTAAATTGGGTAGGCAGTCATTACTCGAGGAGAATGGGAGTGGGGTGGAGTGTGGAGGCGGTGAGATAAGGGACACTTAGAGAGCTAATTCCCTTGTCTTGTCTTGGTGTGGACAGGAGCCTCCAGATGGCTTTCCGTTGGACCCTCTAAGACAATGGGGCACAGGCGGCGGAGGAAGCAGGCAGGTTCTAATATTCTCAGACTGGGAGGGTCTGGTGATTGTCCTGGGTATGTAATGCAGAGATAAAATGAGTGATTTGCATAATGTTATGAAAAGGTAGGCCATTTCATTATGGCTGCACGGCACAGTGTACCACATTAGGCCCATATAAGCAGGTTCTGCATGATTTGAGATGATTAACAATTCCCTCGAAGATAACGACTCCACACGCTGCGCAGTTCCATATGTCGGACAAATGCATTGAGCTGCACATGCAATGAGTTCTCAAGCTAAGCACATCCTATCAATAACGTCTGTGTGAGCACGCCGCAGGAATCCTTCACTTAATCTAGGAATAAATCACGCCGGGTGCTTCTTTCATTGATAAGTTGAAGAAAAGGCAGAAATAAATTTTTTTTAAAAAGACAAATGACCTCAATTTTTAGCTATTAATCTGTCTAAACTGTTCACTCTGTCTAAAGACGAGTGGCCTTTTCTTCTGCCGCTATCGACTACCAGCCCTCATCAGACTAATGGATTAGGATTTGCACAGTCATATCTGTAAATAGGATTGAGCATGTGGCGCTGCCCATGTGCTGCAGGTCACATTTTGAGGACCCTTATTTTTGTAAAAGTTCTTGAATTGCACAAAATGGTCCGAGAGAATTCAAGCGACACAAAGGAGGGAACAAGCGGATTTTAAACTTTTACAAATGATTTCCCCTCATGAGGCATCTGGTCGTTCAGTGTGGACAGTACAAGTACAGGTCCTCAAAGTCTTTGCAGAGCAAGACAACCCGGTTACGACGCATTTATACTTGCAACCCAACCCAAGACAATCACGTGAGCAGTTTGACCTGGCTGACTGTTTCCCCTTATGCCGACGATGGTCTTTTTGGCATGTCAGTGCACAGCATCTTCCTGCCACCCACACATCAGCGCAATGACATTTTTAAACACTGCTGTCATGGCGTCACGTGGCGCTTGCGAGACATAAGGCTGGGGAGGAGGAGGATGGCTGATTTCTGGGACTTGCTCCAACATGACAGTTGGTGTCCTGCGTTCACCACCTTTGATTAGAGCATCATGCAGTGAGACTGACACATAACTTTACGGTCACAGGGGACCGACACCTAAAACCCAGCTTCTTCAGTTTACAGAAACCAACTCTTAGCAGACGGGGTCAGAGGATAAAACGTGCCCTCCAGAAAAAGTAACGCACACCCTGCATCAGGTGTGGCTTTAAAGCCGAGCCGAGACATCTCCAGGTCTTCCCATCTGAACGTCAGATGAAGGGAACCCGTCGCGTTAGCTGGGTGACTGGCTCTGCTGAGAACAAGAAGCTGTGTCATGGAGCATCAACCGCTGTGTCTCTGATGGATACAAGAGACACACAGGACTAGGACTAGGCGAACGGAGACGGGGAGAGGAGATGGATTTAGGAATGTGGGACTGAACACAGATACAGACACAACGTAACGGGGACACACAACAAAGCTTTTTCGCACGGGCACACAATAAAAAGCGCACAGGAAAAACACAGACATTTGCATACAAACAACCGTATGTGTAGTATCTACATGCAGACCTACACAATCCATACACACAGAAATCCCAGCCGCCTTCGTTAAACAGAGCATCTGCACTTTTATTATCACGTTCTGGCAAAGCAAAGACTGGCAAACGTGTGTGTGTGTGTTGGGGGGGGGGGGTCTCTGAATCCCACCAGTCTATTAATGTTGACTAATACAGACTTAAGCTCATCTAAAGTAAAAGCAAAGAATTTTTTTTTTTTTTTTAATGACGCCAAAGATGCAATATGTTCATGGATGCGATCCAGGAGTGCGCTGACTCGTGATCTCTGTCGAGTGTCGAGTCCTGTGGGCCGGCGCCAGCTTCAGGTTCATTTGCACGGCGAGCACGGAGCCGCCGATGAATATTCATGAGGTGTAATACAACACTGGTCGATTGTCAGCCTGTCGCTCCGTCTCATGTGGCAATATTAAATCTGGGAAAGATTTATTACTTATGGGTACTGTGATGACCTCCTTTTCATTTCCTGACCAAACACACCTGAGAGAACACTGAGAGTGTGCACACACACACGCTCACAATCGCTGACACAGTGCTGTGTTGTTACACTTAGAGCTGCATAACGTAAAATGTGCGTTCAGGATTTCACAGATTTATCTGCTGTACAATGTCGGTGGTCGGATAAAATTAACGTCTGTTCATGTTCCTTCCATCTTTTTTTTAAAAAAAAGTGATAAATGAAAGACTTTTCAAACTCGTCAAAAAATTAGCAGCTTTGACATTTTGCTGACTTTCACAGATCTGTGGGGTGTGTGTCCTCTGTTTTCTCATCAGCATGTAGAAGACGGGGCGGGCTGTTATTATTCTGACAGTATTATACCCTCCACTGATGCTGCTGCCTCCGCCTTACATGTAATACTGTGGGACAATACTTCTATCCACTTGGGGTTGGCATGGTTACGGTTTTTACATTTAAAAGACAATTTCTCGGCGTGTGGTATCTCTGTTTGAAAGACACATGTCTATCCACATGAAACAGCTGCTTTTCCAATAAGTACAAAATGTATTTGGACTGCTCCTTTTTCCTCACCTCCATAAATATCGCGGAAAAAGGAACAGGTTGGCAAAAATGTTATGTTGCACAGCTTCTACAAATCCGATAAAAAACACCAACACCATCAAGGCCATGATGCGTTAGCGAACTGCTCCATGTGTCTACTGTGAATCGCTTTCACTGGCACTTTGTAATAACCTCCATATCCGCCCTAGTTAATAAAAACACACAAAAACTAAAAGACTGAAAGAGTCAATATGCATCTATGTGGGTTTTTACAAAGTACTTCAATGACCAGGTATTAGAAATGTGTATGTGTGTGTGTGTGTGTGTATATACATATATATATATATACACACACACACACACACACACATATATATATATATATATATCCTCCTTCCACTAATTGAAACCCTGTAGATTCACCCTTCTTACCCACATATGTGTACAGGTTCTGGCAGGACATTTTCTTGGCAAACCAAAAAATGCAAAACTGAACTAAATCCAAAAAAAACATTTTCATCCTCAAACAACAATGGTGGTGGGAGGCTTTAAAATAAACCCGGGTGGTTCATAATGGATGGTTCAAACTGGTACTGGTTATTAAAGTTCATGTGGAAGGACTTTTCTGAGTAATGTGATTCTTTTTTATTAATTTATTTCCAAAGCGTTCAGTTTACTGCTTGCCAACAAAATGGGAACATAGAAATACTATGATAATACTGTGTATTTCGGTTGAGGTATAAACAAATGGCTGCAAAGCCGTGATGGTTTTCTCTATGAAATAAAGTGATGAAATTCTTTAAGAGGAGGAATGGAGGAGAGACATAAAAGACATAAAACGCAAGGTAGTGTGCAACCTACTCACCCAGGGTGACCTCCGTCTGCATGGGCATGGACAGTGCTGGGTGCTTGACCTCGCAGCTGAACAGGGCATCATTATCCAGCTGAGGATTGAGGGTCCAGGTGAGTCGGGCCTGCACCACCACTGAGCCGTCACTCTGGGGGATGCTCGTGTGGCTGAAGTAGTAAAGAGGGTCCGTGCTGTGCACCCAGCGGGGGAACTCCCGGCTCACCACCGTCTCTGGGATGACCTCTGTGGCCGGGCTGGGCTCAGAGGCCTGCTGGCCCTGGGTGTGGACGCGCTGCGGGATCTCGGTGTGGAGACGCGGCGACCGGCCCTCAGGGTCCAGGAGGGAGAGGGACCGCTGCAGCTTGGTATCATCCAGATCCCTGCTGATAAGCGGCCTGGCTCCTCTGACCCCTGCCGAGGCAGGTCCCTGCTCAGCGGAGGACGGCAGCGTGTAGGAGATCACCTCTATCAGCTCGCCATCACGCTTGAAGTAGACCTGAGACAGACAGAGCGAGGAGTGGAGTGAGCGAGGGGAGGTGAAACGAGGCTTAACGCACCAGGAAAAAAAAAACACACACACAACTTTTTTAAAGATTTTTTGTTTTTTTCAGTGAAAACAGCTGTTGAAATTAGGATTCAAGAAGATGGTGAGAGCGATTAACATGACAATGCCTGAACCCTCCAAAGGTCCAAGACGAAATGCAGCTTCTTATTAGTTTATTATTGGCTGACTTGCAGACCTGTTGCAGTATTACAGGGATTTCCTCACTGTTTCATGAGTCTGTCCACACCTCCGGATGCCTCATCTCCTGACAGCCAACTTCTTCTCCCATTTTAGCACATGACCCGCAGATATCAGCGCTGAAATGAGGTTGTTCAGTTGCTCCCTGTGGTAAGAAATCTTAGACGTGCTGAAAATAAGTTCAACCACATCTCTTTCGGGGACCGTCGGCCATTTGAATTCAATTTAGCCAAAGACCAAAGAGTCGTTATAGTAAACGCTGCACTTCCCTGTGTCGTGCGAGGTTTATGTAGGGAGCTGGTGGGAGTCGGTTTGATATGGTGCCACCTGTGGGGACGATGCCGCCACTGGGCAAACAGCAGTAATGAGTATAAATACTGGGAATCAGGATCAGGCCAAGCCCCTGAGGAATAACGCCAAATGCTAGTTTTACATTGACAGTGATAGTTTGTGGAATCCCTGGTCCAGATGTGATCCAACACTTCAACACATAACAAACGGAACTGTCATGTATTAAAACCAAAGAAATAAAATGAAGAATTAAAAATGTTAACAGCTCCCCCTACAGAAATTCCCAGTGCTCCTACATTTGAGCCTTAAAAAAAAAACAAACAAAAAAAAAACATTTGAGCCTTGAACTGCTCTATGGCTCCCTCTACCTGCGGTGCACTACAATACAGAGAGAGGGTTTTTGAACAAGCTGAAAACATTGTTTGCCTCATTTTGGGATTTGACTGCAGAGGTTCAGGCACAACGCTTGTTATTTACCGAGGTGCATTTTCCACAAAAATGTAATTACGGTGCTTCGTCAGAGGGGGAAGCGGTTTTCAGTACCTGAAGAGGATGTTTTGTTTTTTTGTATATACACACACACACACACACATATATAGGGTTGTGTCATATATATAGTTTGTGTCAGGTATTCTTACAAACTCCTGCTGTTATCATATAAGATACAATAAGATAACAGTCATATAATAGTCATTAAATAGCATTCATTTTCTATTCATCAACCTATGGAAATATTAGTCCTCTAAAACACACTATACTCATCCATACAGCTTATTCACATTAACACCCGGAACCATTTATAGTCTCAAAAATGAATGGAGATCAAATAATAAGAAGTAAATAATGCAGAACAAATTTCCTGCCAGTGAATGATACCATGTGAGAACACTGAGAAGCCGCACGCCTTCATCTGCGTTTACCTCACGTCCTCAGTCGAACCAGCCCGTCCAAATCCAACAGTGCAATGGGAAGCAGAACCATCAGCCTTAGATCCACAATGACCCACATGCATCTGCTGCTAACTCCTACGGCTACACGACAACTCGCAAAGAGATGAAGCTCTTTTTCCCGCCGAGTACTGAAACACGTCATTAATTATCACAGCAGGTGGAGGGACAACAGCGCGGATTAGAGCGATCCGTGCACCTGTTTTCCATGGCTTTTGCTGGACAAAACGGTGCCGGAAAACAAAAACACCTGCGTTGGCCGTGGCTTTGCCGTAACGGGGAATTAACTACGTGAGCCCAGATAACTAATTTGTTTCTATAAGCATTTACAGGCGAGTTAACTTACAGGCATAAATAAAGTATTGATTTAACATCCAGGCGGTTTAACGCAATACGTCGAGATGTGTGTGCGCGCTCCAGACGCGTCAGACGTTAACACCTTCATTAAGGTGTTACCTCCAGCGAAATATCAAACATCAGTTTACGCGCGTTCGCCGTGAACCCGTCGCGACTAAACATCGCACGCTGCCATCTGTCTGCTGGAGGTATGAGAAAAAAGAAATCAATGACTGTTTCGTCAAAGACGGAATGAATGGGATGACAGATATGTTGCTGAGGGCGAGCGAGTGAGTGAGCGAGTGAGTGAGTGAGCGAGGTGCTATTTCGGCGTCATTATGCTGGGGTTCTATTCCCTCTTCATTTCCCCTTTCATCACTGACATCAGAGCACATATAGCGTTGGGCTATATGGAGGTGGTGGTGGACGCGGATATGAAGAGACACTTATTAGAGTGTTCGAGGAGTTTCTTTCTTTCTTTCTTTCCTGTCGGCGTTGATTATGATTTGTGAGCATGCTTCCTGGGATCGTTCCAGTTTGTCATTGTTTTTGTCGGGTTTTGGTTTTTTTTTTTTGGGCACCCTGCACTTATTGCAGTGTTTGCCACTGATGCGATAGCACTGCAGAAAGCAGCTACTTTAAGATTCCGGTGAATAATAACTGAGTTGAATGGCATTCAGCATCTTTTGATTTCCATTACATGTGTTATAAAAGCACCTTCACCTCACTGCTGAATACAGTGAATACATCGAATACACCACTGGTTATATGCTAACAAATCCTGTATTCTAATAATCATCAGAATGAAATACAGTTTCAAACATTTTCACTGCTTCAGTGCTTTTGAACTTTGCCGATAAGAGAGAAGACAGACTCGCTTTGTGTCCCGACAGAATGTTTGCGAATATTCATACAAAACAATCACACTTTCAAATGATTGCGCAAATACGTTTTTTTTTTTTTTTTGCTAATTTGCTAAAATCCAATGTCCCACATTTCCTCGTTTGACAGGCAGAGATAACAGAAAACTTTGCTTCTTTCATTCTGTTTCAATGGAAGCGCAAACTCTGATTACTTTTCCTAACAAGTCATTATAAAGCTTTATAAAGATTATAAAGTCGCATAAGGCCGAGGACGTCTCTCACTATAATACACACACACTATATAGGATAATACTATACAGTACTAATACACTGTAATGACACTTGGATACTGCTTTAGATGAATTCCCTATCATCACGTCACCCCGTTTCCACTGTGTATTGATGAAAGTCAATTAATTTTTAAAGCTGTCCAGTAAAACAAAATGGTTATTGAACAGTACATTGATCGACATCAAACCATCTCTCGACCTGCGGTATGCCTTTGAATACTACAGTTCAGTGTTGACATTTACAAAAGATACTGTATATCGTGTCAGGAAATCATTGAAGTACATTTGGAGTGTAGGAAGAAAGTCGCCGTGTCGTCGGGTTTAAAGGCGGCAGTGTTTTTCAGCATTTCTTTTATATCGTCCTCTTACACACAGAGCTAATTGATGGGATTAAGTGGCTATCCATCACGCCTCTCTGGCTATAAATCCCCAAACACTTCACAGTACAATGTGTGAAGACAATGAAACCAGACAACAACAACAAAAAAACATTTACTCGACTATGAAATGATAAGGAATCAGCAACGAAAAAAAAAGAAAAGAGAGAGATGTGTTTCTGGTGACGTGAAACCGGGATGGCATGAGAGGACTATGGCATCTTCCCTGTGAATAGACAGTGATGAAAGCACCTGCACTCTACAGACTGCCAACCCCCGCACCCCACACACACCCCACCCCCCTGTCACCGACCTCTTCAATCCCAAACCTTTTTTTTTAAAACCACAACAATCGTTCGTATATTTATATATTTATATATATACCTTGCAATTAATCATGGCGGTGTCAAAGGGACAACGTGGCAATTTTCAAGTTGACAGGCTGATTCAATGAAAGAGAGGGAGAGAGAGAGAGAGAGAGAGAGAGAGAGAGAGAGAGAGAGAGAGAGAGAGAGAGAGAGGCAGAGAGATCCTGGCCCACGACTTAATCAGCTTTCTCTCTTATTATTAACCGTCATTATCGTTCCTCTTTTCAATCAGTGCCTGCTTGTACTCTGAGGATGTTCTAATGAGCAGCACTGGGAAGCTATTACTGATGTGCAACCAGCTTGTTTCAGCGGCGGCAGACTGCTGACAGATCTCGAAACATAATACGACACACTCTGCAACACGTGCGGCCCATTATGCATCCCGCTTCTTATCCAAGCTGGTCTCGGAGAATCCATGCTTCTTCAAAACGCTGTGAGGAGAAAGTGACTTTTGAAAAACTTTTTGAATTAAAAAAAAAAAGAAATTAGTTAAAGTAATGACGTGATAGAAATAAATAATGTTATATCGGATCCGATAAAAAAAAAAAATACACACTTTAGGGCCATGTACATAACCAAAATAAGATTATGTTTTCTGTAGCAGTTATTTAAAAAATATTATTAAAGAATAGTAATTTTAGTTGTTATTTTTATAGGATGCTGTGAGGTAGGTAGCTAGAGAGACGTCGTTCCTGAGTCCATTCTGTATGTGGGTGAGACGCTTGATGCCCAGTGAGGTCAACAACAGATCTTCTACAAATAACAGATGTGTGTGGCAGCTGCTGTCTGGAAGCAGGCTACTGCTTTTTAAATGCTTCGACCAATTACGTGTTTTCTTTGTTTGGGAAAAAAAACGTAATCCTTTAACATCGTTGACTGTTTGTAAGCTCATTTTTTATTTATTCCCCATATGACATTTGAAGATCCAGAAAAAAACATATTGAACCAGAGGAGGGAACATCTACAACTGCTTTTAATATTAGTGCAAGCAGAGATGAAAACACTAGGATGGACGTTGGATGAAAGTCAACACTGAATTGTCAGACACTGCAATGGATGCTGGAGGGATGCAACATGTTGCATAGCAACAGGGATGGGTTTTTTTTTTGTCTCTGTGAAACGCAAATTCATCTAAACATATGTCTCCCTTTAAGGTCTAATGGTGTCTAAAAGGACCCAATATGTCCTTCAGACAGAAATGTGCATGGTCTCTTACACCCTATATGTCTCATGACAATCTTTATATTCAGAATGAACCAGTTTAATGGCAGCGATACCACAGACTGGCACATTTTTAACAGGTGGCTCAATAAATCAGGCCGTTTCTCTTTGTGAGTCACTCCTGAGACCAGGGCTGCAATGATACGACATTGAGAATAGAGCCGACAACAGCTCATTGTGCAACAAGCCTCGAGGCAGCGGCGGCGGCGGCCGCAGCACCGGCAAAGACTAAATGAGTTTCATCAAGGAGGCACGGCAGTCGTTTGAAGTCGCAGCAGAACAACTGGGCCAAAGCAGCAACATTCAGGCAAATCGAAAGCGAATAATGAGGTGTTGTTATGTAACACAGCCACGGACAACAGCATGACTAAACCACACGTCTAAAGTTATTTCTAAACGATTAGTTGGCGTTCTTAAAACCCCACGAGTCAACTGTAATAACAAAAATAATTGCATGACTAAGATGCATCTATCTATCCATCTATCCATCTATCTATCTATCTATCTATCTATCTATCTATCTATCTATCTATCTATCTATCTATCCATCCATCCATCCATCCATCCATCCATCCATCCATCCATCCATCCATCCATCCATCCATCCATCCATCCATCCATCCTTAACTTTTAAAAAGTTAGAGCTTTTATTGTTCAACGGTCAAACACAAATATAAAAGCAGACAATACTTCTCCAGGCACTAAACTTTTTCAATGTCAATTAGAAATCACATTTTTTTGATTTCTTTTTCTCTCTTCTTCTTCTTCTTCTTCTTCTTTGGACTGTAGAAGATACAATCTCAAAGGAGATTAAAGAGAAGCTTGGAGGAACGGGGGCCTTGTGGGACGACATTTCTAAAAAATCTACCCTTGAAACCTGTCAGAGTTTGTTTACTGGGTTTTGATTTAGTCCAACAATGGTAGACAACTTTGACAGACCGTGGACAACTCCCCGCAGAAGCAATGTGTAACTCTCAGAGTTGGAAACGCATTCTTATTCACTTTTTTTTTTTGGCAGATTGGCAGACCTTACTTCATCTGTTGCATCATGTCAGAGTAAACGCTGTCTGTTTGCCTGTCAGATATAATACCATCTACATTAATCTAACCAGCGACTCTGAAATCAAGTCTCCATCCGAGCACCAATGTGCAAAAAAGGCACAACACCTTTTACTATATACTTTACCAGCTCATACAGTGACGCACAATATAATTTTAGCAGCCACTTTAAACATTGCCAGGTTTTTAAAGCCCCTTTGAAAGCAGTGTTTTCCACTCGTGCTGGATGAGTGGATGACTCTTCTCGGGACTGTGCGGCTGTGTGCTCATACTATAGGATGATAATGAATCGAGTATAAAAAGCTAATATTACCGCAAGGTGACCTGGTTATGATTTGACAACCCGATTCTTCCTGTCAGTTATTATCCACATGGAGTTGCTGCCCAAACACCATCGATTACGACCCACAGTCGCCTCAACACATCATCCTCACCTTTTCCTCCACTTTCACTGCTTCCCTCTAATCCCGTTGTCTTCACATGTCTGCCACCTGGAATGTTATTTCTATCCGTTTCTACAGAGCTGACGTCAACATTAATCTAGTAAAGCCCATACGTCTAAACCAGGGCTGTCAAACTCATTTTGGTCTGGGGGCCGCATTCGGCCTCATCTGATCATAGGGGGTCCAGACCAGTAAACTCATGGAATTACACTTGGACTTATTGTATCCTCTAAGATACTTCTATCTTCTATGTCAGCACATCTGCTGTTAGTTCAGTGGCAGTGTTGGGTCACGTCTGCCCTGACTAAAACAGTGCGCCCCTAGCAGACAACATAGGAACTACAAATTTATATAAAAAAAAATGTAGTTCATGATTTTTATGTATTTTTTCATATTGCAGATTGATCCCAAGGGCCGGACTGGACCCCCCTGGCGGGCCGGTTCCGGCCTGCGGGCCATACGTTTGACACCCCTGGTCTGAACAGTCCTTATGTGCAACACTGCCGATACCCTCTCAATCTCTTATTCCTCCATTGGCGCTGCTGATGGTGCGACGCCATTGCGAGACATCATCTGGTGGTTTTACCTCATGTCCCAGATGATGCACGAATAAACCCGGGACACGCGACACAAACGTGTGGGCTATCGAGTGAGGGGCCATGTTTGCATGTCAGGTACACACCTGTGAAGTATCACGTCTGCATCTCGCACACTTGTCATGACACTATTACCGCAGAGAGGAGAAAAAATAAAGTGTGCACCAAGGACAACAGCTGCCCTTCCGCTACAGCAGGTGTCTCCAAGACTATCTTTTGCCATGACGACACACACTCACACACACTCACACACACACAAGGTGAAAACAATACGGGCTCTGCTGTCACAGTTGGTCTTCCTCAGCCGTGTGACTTTGCAGAGACAGTCTGGGCTTACTGACCAGCTGAAACCTTTCACACCCCCGTTTCCTCCCGTAAGCTTTGGGGAGCGGATCTGACAGTGCTGAGCTTTAATGGTTTAAGGCTCCTGTGAAATCGCAGCGGGGGCGAGAACCCCGCTCCTCACACCATCAACCAGGAAGTAGCTGGGAGACGGAAATCACATTCACCTTGCGTTCACCTCTCGCTGAGCTCATAATTGCATGAGATAAGCGTGGTCAGGGTGCGGAGTCCATTACTGCACACCCATGGACAATGATTAATGGCCCAGTGGGAGCAAACAGCGAGCGGCCGCTCTCAAACAGCGTCCCTAAGCTCATATGCCACCAAACGCAGGAGACACGCTCGGGATATTTACAAGACCTTGTCTTTATTTCAAAGATCTGAGACCCCAAAAAAAAAAAAAAAAAAAAAAAAGAGCATACATGTGTCTGTGAGGCTTTGTGCACTTTATAGCACGTGTTTGTTTCTGTTTGTGTACGTACAGGGTTGCTCAGTGACAATTCTGTGTGCAATCACTGCTATCATGTCATAACGATTAGATTAACTGCACCGAATGCGACCGTCAATTACACTAATATGTCCGCTTCCTAAATGTGATCTACCTTTTAATGAGGAGACGTAATGAAGGTAAGAGCCGTACTGTGCTATGATTACAATTTGTATTCACATCTGTGTATCACAACCTTTAACCCTTTATTGGGCACGTGGGACAATTTCTAACTATCTATCTATCTATCTATCTATCTATCTATCTATCTATCTATCTATCTATCTATCTATCTATCTATCTATCTATCTATCTATCATACACACAATGTTTAAATTCACCACTTTTGGCATGGAACCAAATTTGGAAACGTCATTGACCTTGATTTTCTGCATGAAAATGAAACAATTTTTTTTTTTAAAGTCACAAGCGTAATTAAGTCTTGTCACGCGCTTCAATAAGACTCTATTTAGGCCCTATAAAGGGTTAAAGGTCTACAGTGAAACCTCGACTTACGAACGCCTATACTTGCGAACTTTTCGAGATACGAACCGGAGATTCAAGATTTTTTTGCTTCCTCTTACGAACCAAATTCGACTTCCGAACCCGAGCACGGAAAAATTAAAAACATTTCCCCAGCCGCCGCCATAATGTGGGACCCGTGAGCGAGTCTCAGAGCGTGTCAGGTGACTGAGGCTGTGTCCGAAATCGCTCCCTAACCCCTATATAGTCCACTACATTAATTTCCGTATGTAGGGAGTAGGGAATAGGGATCGAAAAAAATCGCTTCGATTTACGAACGTTTCAACCTACGAACCCGATCACGGAACGAATTAAGTTCGTAAGTGGAGGTTTCACTGTATTTGTAAAACAACAAAACAAAACATCATGTGCTGATGTCTAGCAAAGAGGAGAAATCCTTTTAGCAACATGCATGACTGTTGCTTTCCCCCTGTAAGTAACAGTGATGGAGTAGCGGTGGATGCAGGTCCCTAATGGACGAGCGGCACCGTGGTGCACCCTCGGCAGCGACTCACCGATGGCGCCGGCTTCCCTCCCTTTGCGGTGCAGACGAGAGTGAAGTTCTGGGCCTGGTATCGACTGAACGGGGCTGGAGTGTTCTCTGCCACCACCGATATGTTGTTCGGAGGCGCTGTGGAGGACAGGACAACAAAGAACCTTGTCAAGCAAAAATCACAACACCTTTCGCAGACACAAAATAAAACCTCGTTTTTTAAAAAATATTAATAATAAAATAAAGAACAACAATCTGGATTCATTCGTTGAAGGAGTCGCTTTGTGGTTGGGTGCCATATTGGGGCAACGCTATCGTGTCCACATGTTGAAAACTGAACAAATCCTCGGACCTGCGTCATCCCATCCACCTTCATCTATCTGTTGTCAAAGCAGAGCTGCAGCCCGCTGAGAGAATCTCCACTTCAGATGGTGACTGAGTAGTTGGGACCAGCGTGTTGGAACCCCCCCCGGGGCTCCGGCGACTTGGACGAGGCAAATAAAAGGTAGAAAATCTCATACATGGCACGTCGCTAACCCCTCTGTCTCGCGGGATCCCACTGAATATGTTGCGCCGGTGTAAAGAGAAAACATGTGAACATGAGACGTCACAGCGTTACACAGGAGCAATGGGAATTCATATAAATCTCCAACATCCTCCAGGAGCTCGGCTGTTCATCATGCTCTGTGTGCTGGTTTAAACATCAATGTGAATATGTTGTATAGCGTAACTGGTTCTGGGATATATCAACAGACCGAGGCAGCTCTCCTTCAAAATAAAAGCTGCATCTCAATACATTGGTATAACGTGGTAAAGTTGATTTATTCCAGTGATTCAATTCAAAAAGTATCTTTGTACTAAAAATATTCCTCTCCTGATTAGAGTGTAACACCGTGTTTCTACAATATTGAATATTGTATTCTAATTTTCTGAATTGGGGTTTTACATAATTGTCAAATTTATAAGAAATAAAAAATATTTCGGGCAGCACGGTGGCGCAGTGGGTAGCGCTCGTGCCTCACAGCAAGAAGGTCCCTGGTTCGAATCTCGGTTCGGGGGATCTTTCTGTGTGGAGTTTGCATGTTCTCTCCGTGTCTGCGTGGGTTCTCTCCGGGTACTCCGGCTTCCTCCCACCGCCCAAAAACATGCATTGTGGGGGTTAGGTTAATTGGCCACTCTCTAAATTGTCCTTAGGTGTGCATGTGAGTGTGAATGGTTGTTTGTCTGTTTATGTATTCTGTGTTGGCCCTGCGATGGACTGGCGACCTGTCCAGGGTGTACCCTGCCTCTCGCCCGATGTCAGCTGGGATCGGCTCCAGCCCCCCCCGCGACCCTTAACAGGAGTAAGCGGTAGAAGATGAATGAATGAATGAAAAAAATATTTCACTCTGTGTGTAATGTGTAATGAATCTATGATGTAATGGATGAGTTATGAGTTTCACCTTTTGAATTGAATCAGTGAAATAAATGAACTCTACCATGTTGTTCTAATTTATCGAGATGCAGTTTGTGTTCATATTGAATATTGTGTGCAATGATTCATTTCTAGTCTGCGTCAATAAGATCATCTATTCAAAGTGACCAATAAAACCAATAAATAAATAAAGAGAAAATCTGGTATCCATCATCTGGAGTTGAACAACTCTTCGTCTGCTACTTCAAACTCAGCTTGAATCAGAGCGAGAGGAGTTTTCGAATGAACGGGTCAGCGCTTCAGGCCGGGCCAGGAGAGAGAGAGAGAGAGAGAGAGAGAAAGAGAGAGAGAGAGAGAGAGAGAGAGAGAGAGAGGTCGAGCAAGGTGCGGTGGCTTCTCCAAGGCTGTGTCCGAAATTGCCTCCTAACCCCTATATAGTGCACTATATAGTGACCACGCCATTTTGTACTGGTGTCCGAATGCTTAGGGATCATAGCATGTCCACTATATAGTGCACTCAATGTATCCCACAATTCACCGCGAAATGTAGTGAACATCCGATGGTCACTAACCGGAGCAAGATATCCCATCATGCATTGCCAGAAATTCTCTGGGCTGCGCGGAAGTGAAAATGGCGGCCGGACGGGAGAGAAATATACATAAATATTATAAAATATAACAAAATACGAAAATAAAAAGTACAGGAAAGTAATCAAAAGCCTCTAATTTAATAAAAATGCAGTGGT